>VBVR01000303.1:0-57800 GCA_011638315.1 Tetramorium parvispinum | reverse complement strand
TTAACTGGAATAAGCAATAGTCTCTGCATTAACATCTAAATAAATTTGAACATTAATATTTAAATTAATATTAATTATTAATATTTAAGTAAATTTATATATAATAAAAAATTTTTAATTAGAATTTTATATATAAATTTGATCAATTTCACTTAATAAGATAAAATTTTAAGAAAATGAAATATATATTTTAATATTAACGTACATATAATATATATTTTGCATCCTTGAATCTATTAAAGGAAGAAAGAGAGAAAGAAAGAAAAAGAGTCAGATTAAAACTGAAAATAATTAATTTGTCTACGAGATCTTTATCAAGCAATTTTATCATATCATTATTCTTTATGTAAGCATTTTTGATCGTGCTACATGCAAAGTTTGTAACTTATATTGATTTGTATTGATTGTATTGATTGATTGTACAAGACAGACTGGTAATACGACAATTTTCCTAAAAATAACAATTTCGAGAGAATGCTTATTCCCGAATAAGAACCAGGTACATCTGCGATAAAGCAAAGAGGGGCGAGTGTACATGGACGTTCATATACATATATATGTTTAATATAATCACGAACTGATCCCATTTTCCAAGCCTATAAAGAGAAAGAGAAAAAAAAAACTGCGACTTTGCGAGAGGAGAAAATGAGATACCATCGATAGCGGTCGACTCGACGCGGTCGTATATTTTTCCACCGGGTATGAGTACGTCGTTAAACAACGGATCATATTCATCGTCTAAGTCCTCGTCACTCTTTAGTTTCGCAATGATCTTGCGTCTTTGTTTCGTACCAACTGATTGCATAGCTAAAAGCACATTGGGGGACTGAATGCCGAGGGTGGATATCAACACGTCCGTCCCGTATACGAACGCCGCGCCGACGAGAAACCCAACTGCGACCGGCACGAACGCGTACTCGCCCTCCGCTCCGTATGTCTTGCTCTCGGTTGCCATTTCGATCGCCGGTGCCAGCAACGACCAGTAACTCGCGGCCACCATCACGCCGGCGGCGAACCCTAGGCTGACATCGAGCAGCTTACGCTGAAACGGAAACGAATCATTATAGACACATGAGCGGCTCCCTTACTTGAAAATTTGGATGAAGGGACTGAGAAAAGGGGATGAATCTTCATTAATTTTAATACATGCAATTTTCCTGAGCGTTATCAGATTTTAATTTCATACGGAACATTTGACAGTGTTTCTTCTACAATTTTTATTGTTCTTTATAATTTTCAGAATAAATACGTCTCTTCCAGAATTAGAATTTCTAGAATTACATTTAGACCCTTTTCTCCTCTCCCTCCGCTCCATCCTTAATCATCGTCATTTTTTAATCTTTTTATTTCTTCCTTTTCATTGGTATTAAATTTAGTATTAAAAAATTCATGCTATTTGTTAAAATACATATATCAGGTATCGGTATTGCGGTCCTTGAAATAAAAATAACACGTTGACTGACAATTACAAACATAATCTAGATTTCTCTTGCAATCGCGTGCATGTTTGCTTTTTTGGCCTTGCTAAACTCAAAGTGATCTGCAACACTGATTTAGCTTCCGTCGAGACATCAGGGGTGCGGCAGATATTTACATGGGATACACATATATTAGACTTACAAGAGATATGTCAAAAAATATATATGTCAATATTTTATGAATAACTCATGTCTTATCTCGTAATATCGGGGTGTCGGATATGCGCTCGACAGCGATTTAATCTCTCGGATCGATCCGAAATTTACGATACCAATTAGATAATCCGTAAAATAAATGTAACATCAAGATCTTGCCAAACATTGGACGAAAAAAATGTTCAAAATGATACTTTTCGATATTAAACTCAGCTCACGAAATGTGCAGCGCAGAAAAATGCAGACTGATTTTTTTGTATATTAAATGAAAAAAAAACATCACTTTTAATTAGAAACATTTAATTTTATATATATATATATATATATACATAAATAATGGACGTGTGAGTGACGCAATATCTATTACATGACTTAATCGAACTTATTACTACCTGAGTTTGTTTGATTATTTGTAATTATGATTGAAATTTCGCATATATGAAGAGCAATCTATGTGTGGATTACATGTTTATATAATTATGTTGTAATGTAAGTACTGCAAATTATACATCATTAATCATGCGTCCATAATTCATCCGAAGTTCATGTAATAACAAGTATATGAGCATTTATTTTTACGTTCATAATAGTTCATACATAAAAAACTAAAATAATACAAATGAATTAAAGCAATAATTTGCTCATTTATACAGAAAATTGTAATAAATTAAATAAAGGTCAACAAGCGCCTGCAAATACAGTTGTATAATATCGCACGAACATCTGCGAACGTTTGCAGGCTCGAATTAGCCTAACTCAGTTTGTTATAATTCAGAAAGTCAAACCTTGACAATTAATGTGCATAATATAGGATTTATTTCTTTCAGTTATTTTTCTACTATAATACTAAAACCAACGTTTTGATATATCTATGTATGTAAACATTCTATATGCAGAACTTTGAAATTAGAGTGATTTATGGTAAATAACTTGGTATATATATAATAATTTTTCCATCTCGAACAAAAATCAACATATAAATTTCAACAAAAGCACTTTAATCATTTCTATAATTTTAAACAAGTACTTTGAAATATGTTATTTTTATGGCGTTGGTTGTTCTAGAGTTAACCCATTCGGCTGTGTTAGTCATGGGCCTTAATGGGTTAATAGATTCGCGAATTGTTTCACCACACCAAAATGACTAGTTTCTAACAACGTAATTTTGCGATCGCTCTGTTTAATTAGTGCTCTAATGCATTCGTTAAATTAGAAACAACATTTATCGCACTAGATAATGTTAGACGATATTACTGACGAGAAGGATATTGGATGCTAGTTGCCGTTTCTGTGGAAAATTATAATCAATACCAATTAACGTGATATCGTGAAAGAAAAGTACATTTCGCTATCTCACTATCGAACCTAGATTACAGAATAAGGAAAAGATAGTATAAAATCACCGATTTCAAAAGTAAATGAAATCTAGCGACGCAACTATGATTTTTGCGGTGTGAAGATATGCTATACTAAAGTCCAATTTTAATTGGAACCTACAAAATAATAGTTTTTATAATTAAACGTTCAATTTTTTATAATTGTAAAACTCTTCCAGCAATATATTCATTAAAAATAGATTGGTTTCAACTGAAGTTAGACAGACTAAAATTTAACGCGGTTTTTTCAACTTTTGTAAGCTAATTAATAGTTAAATCATATGTCTGAACTTGTCTAATTTGAAGATAAAATAAAGACAGACGTATGACTGAATTATTAATTAGTTTACCAAGAAGTTGGAAAAACCGGCTCGCATTGTGGTAAAATAATCAAGAAATTCATCTCATGTCACACAGAAAAACTTGAGCAGTAAAATTTAAGACTTAATCGAATTGACCATGGACGAGCAGTAAGTTAGCAGGCTGCCTTTTTGTTCGTCTATCATTGGTTCATTATAAATAATTATGGCCGAGAACCATTTAACATAAGTGTTTCTTTAATTTCCGCAAAGCAAGGTAAAAAGTAAAATTATCGAAGGCTTACGCAGCATTCGAAGATAAACTGTTACATACAGTGTAATATTTTGAAGTACTACACTGAAAAAAATTCTGGTTAAAAACGGACGAATTAGAAAATCTTGTAGGACTCAATCTTTATAACTTATAACAACCAGAATTCCTATTATAATAATCAGAATATTTGTTCACGCCTACAAGATTTTTCTGATTCGTTTGTTTTTAACTAGAATATTTTTTCAGTGTAAAAGAAACAATATATTGTCTTTACCAAGCTTTATTTGGGCGACAATACAGGCAAGTAAAATTATAATACGACCACTGAGTTGAAGGTTCGTTTATCAAACTAGAATTCAAGACGAATCTTCGCTTAATAAGCGGGATAATCCTTTGTTAAAACAACCATAATAAAATAACACGACATGTCGTAATATTAAAAGTAAATATCGATTAGACTTCGAAGAAAATATCGAAATTTTTGAAGAATGAGATAAGAATTAGGTAAGCGTCATTAATTGGGAAAGACGAGATAGATAAAATTAAATTCCATCGGACAGTTTCATGAAGAAATTAAATTTCTTATCTTTAAGTTGCAATGGATAGCGTGATAAAGATTCCATATTATATTAAAAATATATTACTATAAGGCATTATTTGTTGGACAATTATCTCGACGAAATTTCAAGAACAGTTCAAGTATACTAGAATAACCAATTTTGATACATATGAGTATGTTTGAAAATTACCGGATGTCCTTTCGCCGATTCTGTGGAACATTCTGAGACGAAAACTCTTGCGCGCGCTTAAAACTCTCATGTTAAATCTACTGAAGTTAATTGCGTGTGTTGCGTCAAACGGGCCCGCCTAGACCGGTTATGTGCAAAATTTAACATCCAACTGGCGAAACGCAGCGATACGGTTTCTCGGTTTTTTCCCCCCCGTATCGTCGTTCGCGCGACTTTTCCGTTCATACGGATCGCGTAAACGGCCGCGCGTAATCCGCGTCCGAATAGGAACGTGAATGCGCGCAACACGTATGTGCATACGCAACGAATTCGACTCTCTCCGACAGTATATTCGACTAGTACGCGCGCGCGAATTAAATCGCATGAAGGAAGCGACGGATTACGCGGGCCCGCCAATCGCCGCGCGCCGTCGACGGCGGCGGCAGTTGCGATTTAATCGCAGTAGCGAATCTAAATTTAAATTTAACGAAGAATCGCGTTGGAGTACGCACGTTGGAAGTATTGCTTACGCAAATAACCGGCGTTTTTGCGTCCCGAGAAGCCTCCTCCCTCAAAAAGAATTATCGAACGATTGAAGTCCGATATTTGCGTGCGTCGAGAAATATCGAATTACGCTACCGTCAGTAAAATGTCAATTTCAAATGTCATTGAATACAAGGTTTTTTTTATAGGAAATTTACACAAATAGAAGACAAAAATGTCATTAGCAGCCCGTATCTCTAATGACTAGGAAATTAGAGTATTTTTTATTTTATCGAAAATTGAACTAGATAACATTATTTTCGAAATATCTCACTTCTCCCATTGCTTCGTTTTTTTCCACTTTTTATCAACTTTTTGCATTTGGAATAAAGGAGTTAAACTTCAGGTCTTCGATGCAAGAATAGATAAGACACGTTAGGCAAATACGTTAATTATTTTTCACATTAACATTCCTACCCTCGAAACAAGAATTGTATATAGGAAAAAAAAACAGAGGTGTAGAAAGTGCAGCTGAAAGACGCGCGCTGTTACGGAGGGGTGTACGGCGTGCAGTTAGAAACCGTGCCAATGTTCAGGCGGAAGAAGGCGAGCGTCGCGCATAGGCAGATGCGCCGATGAGGTTAAGTTCTCTCTGACAACCAAGACCGACGCGAACGACGCGAGAATCGTCAATGATGTCCACGATCGTCCGGAGGATTCTCCTCCGCACGGTATACTAACTTGCTTCCCCCGAATGACGACGACGAGCGCGGCGCCGGCTGCGGTTAGGGCCCACGTGAACAGGGTCCCGAGGAGCGCCTGGACGATCGGTGAGTGATCCTTCAGCATCGCGAACCTCCGTCACATCGGGCGAGAGAGACGACTACGATCGGTCGACCGTGTCCCGCGACGAACTGCCGATGGACGCGGAACGTGTCCGCGGGAGCGAGCGGGCGTGTACGAACGAATACGCGCGAGAGTCGAACGGCGCGAGATCTCCGGTTGCTGCGTGCACTCAGTCCCCCGCGCTGCTTATCTCAACCACCGCGCGCACCACCGACGCACGAGCATCGAGCCACCGCGTCGCCCCGCGCCCCGCTGCCTACTACCACCAACGTGCCTGTCGCGCGTTACCGCCGTCCCTCCGCGCCACGACATCAATCGCGACTTCCGAAGATCGCAGGCGCGTGGGCCGCGGTGTTGTGCTCTGTCTGCACTTGTGGTTCATCCGAATACACAGCGTAGACGGTCAAAAATCATATCTAAGTCTAGTAATAAAGAAAAAGAGTAATCGGACGAGCCTCAAATATTTATTTTATCTTCCGGTGTTGGACGTGCTTAGAAGCGCCATTTTTGTGGCTGATATCTGATTATCGGCCGATCCGAAATTTGATTCTGATCAGAAAGCACGTTCAGCGCTCGAGGAAATTGAACGATAAACGATAGATGAAAAATAATAGGATTAATAGTCTAGAAACAATTTAGAGAATATAATTTACAAATTTGAATTTAATTCGAAGCCAATGTTGAGTTGAAATTGAGCTTCAATCGAGGGCTAAATTAAATCGAATTGGATTCGAATATTCTGCAATGTTCAGAGCGCGATGTATAAATGACGTGCGCTCTGAAGGCGCGCGAGAGTCGGCGCGGCCAATGAACGCCTCCGCGCCTCCCGCGCCCGGCCAATCACCGCCGCCGCCGCCGCCGGCCGCGTCCGAGTCTTCCGCGCGAGCGAGTTGTGGCCGGTCGCGCAACTTTCATCCGTGTTCGGCGTCTCGAGTCTCAAGGTTCCATCCGGATTAATTAACGATGTCAAGGCGTTCGCCTTGATCGACAATGCCCGACGGTGAAACGCCGGAACGCGAGCGAAGTCGTCGCGGCGCGTTTTGAGGGAACGGAACGGCGCGGCTACTCCTGCGCGACGGAACTCGCCCACCCGAGGTCACCACTGGCCACCACTTTCCACCGCGGGCCCAGCAGACGACGCGCAACGTCGACGGTCGGAGCAACGTCAACGTGCAAACATGGCGTCCGCAACGGTAGGTGTAACAACGCCGCGATTCTCCGCGCGCTCGACTGCATACTGACTCCACATGTTTTTTTTTTTTTTTAGTCATAGTACCTAACCACGAGGTATCCGATTGTCTCGTAGAGCAAAATATAAGTGTCGTTTCGTTACGGAGAGGACCGAGAGTATAATTATAGTTCTAGTCGTCGACAGGAAGGTCGTCACTCTGACATTCGCTTGCGCATTTCCGTACGTATACTAGCGTACACCGAGGAAGGGTTCGTACCTCAGTAATCACGCCCTTTGCGGAAGCGAATGCGGGTGTTTCTCGGGGGTTTAACCTCGTGCCTCGTTCTCCCGTTTTCGCTTTTTCGTCCCTTTTCTTTTTCCTCTAGTTTTCGAGAAACGCAAGTTTACACTTTGAGTTTATTCATCCATGTCATGTAATAATAATGCAACTGGACGCATAAGTGCATGTAAATAAGCATGCATGCTCGACGATACTTCTTTTTACCGAATGTCTCGCCATCTCGTTTATAGGTACCTTTACTGATGGATGACGATACGATTGCTTTCGGAGAGGAGGAGGAGGCTGCCCGGAATGCCGGCAAGCTTAAGTACAATAACGAAGACATATCTTTTAAATGGGAGTGGGCCGTAACTTTTGTAAGATAAAATATTGTCTCTTATAATTTTAGACACCCGTACGTTACGCTGTTTCACTTGGCCTTCAGGATAGCGGCTATAATAGTTTATTTGCTTTGCGGTTTGTTTTCAAACGCAAGTTTTATAGCGAGCTTTGTAACAGTGGTACTACTTTTATCGATGGATTTTTGGACCGTTAAAAATATTACGGGAAGATTAATGGTCGGCCTTAGATGGTGGAATTATGTGGATGACGATGGCAAAAGTCATTGGATTTTTGAATCTCGAAAGGTTCGCTTATTATATGTATACATGTATTTTTGTTATCATACATATAATGACAAGTTTCCGATCAACCAGAAAGTGCCTCTTTTCTACGTCTTTTGGCATTTGTGACGACAAGATCATTTAATTCTATATTGAAACGAGATACGAAGCCTATGTCATGTTATCAGATTTTACAACACATAAGTTCCACTTATATAGATTGAAATGTAGCTTTCCATTATCGAGTATATTTTTTCATTTGTCACGTACCAGCAAACACTGATTTAATTGGATTGAGTAGTTCAAGGTTTACCAGCTGTTATATTTTTATGCCCTTGGCACTTTCTAAAACTATTTATATGTGCATTATTCAGATCATAAGTAGACAGTTATCTAACAAATTTATGTTACAGTTGCTGTTCATTGTATGGTTACTTATTATAAAATATGTAGATAAAATATATAGCTTAAATGATGTAGATTACTTAAATATGATTTTCATGTGTGTAAATCCAATGTCTGCTATGTGCCCTGTGTTTCAGGGTGCACAACAGAATCGCATTAATGCGACAGAGGCGCGAATCTTTTGGTTGGCCCTGATCTTATGCCCACTTTTTTGGTCAATGCTATTCATTGTGGCATTATTTAGTTTGAAATTCAAGTGGCTTTTGCTCGTTTGCATTGCCATAGTTTTAAATGGTGCGAACCTGTATGGCTATGTTAAATGTAAAATGGGAAATGATCAAAACATTTCAACGGCCACAAGTGATTTCCTCAGAAAACAAGTGTTTCAAAATGTATATATTTTTATGACGCTAAATATTTTTCTTTTGTACTTAGGTAGGTCATTCTTATTTAAATCTTTCATTTTGCTACAGGTTACTTCAATGATGTCCAGGAGTCCACCAACGAATACTTCCAATCAACCAACTAATGTAATATAAATTTATAAATTTTGAAACATTAATATATGCGTGTGTCATTTAAAATTTATATTCACGTGATAATTTAATATTTGCAAATGTTTGTACATATAAAGTTAGACAGTATCTTTTAAGTATTATATAATAAATTGTTATCAATCTTCACATTTTATATTATTATTATTTGACGAGATGCCCGTTTATCCATTATCCAGTCCATCCCGGATTTTTTGACGTCACCGTTTTTGAAAACTTGGAGCAAAAGTAGGACTAAAACGATTCCTTATATTAAAAAGAAGAAAGTATTTTTTATGTTAGTACTAGTTTATTAATGCCGCAAGGCAATACATAATGTACACGGTATTTTTCCTTGTCAACAGACTCTTCCTATTACACAATATTTATTTTGTATAGTTGTTAATTAGTAACATTGCATTTATCATGTTTTTACCTCAGCCTGTTGTATTCTTTCTGGCAAGAAAGTATCACAAAATAATTTCCCATTCTTTCAACGATATTTAGTATTTGACTTATTCTTTGCATTTAAATTCATATTCTTCTTCGGATCCGCGTCACTTTACTGATTCATCTACAGATGAATTTGAGGCGATCTTATACACAATAACAAACTCGCTATATTGCACGGAGCTATAATAGCCGATTGTATTTTATTATATTATCAAAACTGCTCCGAAGACACGGGCGAGTTGTGTACGTTTTCAAGAAGAAGAATACAACAAACCACATATTGTTTTGCTATACATTTTAGATCATTAAAAAATTATAAAGTCTAACAAGGATTACGGTACTAAAGTACAACATACACGAAAGTTTCGGAATGATACAAAAAACTTAATGTAACATTACAATTATTATGTTATAATATAAATGTACGAATATTTTGTGGACTTCCTTGTAGCAGTAAATTTTATAGTGAGTATAGATTAACGATATCAACTTATAACTAGTAGTATATTTATACAATAATTCAATTTCGTTTTTTGTAACATATTTAGGTTGGGACTTTAAAGGTGAAGCCATTAAGAAAGTTGGCAAAGTACATGTGTGTTGATAATAATTACATTGAAATTTTGAAATTTATAAGTTTCTCACAAAAGTTTTGCCAAGTTTAACGCTATTAAAACTTAATACGCTTTATAATATTTCTAAGAAGAATGTTTAATGGGATGAAACGCTCAATGATTTGTTACAGATGAATACTTATAATAATGATTTCAAAGTTATTTTTAGCAAAAGTCTTTTCCTCTTTTTAAGAACATTATAATAAAAACCACAATGTGTACAGGGCGTTTGACTTTTAAAGTTTAACAGCTACTGATTTTTCTTTTTGAGAAATGTACTTATAGCAAGAATTACTTCACCAAAATTAATAATGAAGATAATTTCGTAAACTTTGAATGGTTATGATGTGAATTGTACAATAATGATAAAAATATTTCAATGAAAATAAGTTAATGTTATTTACAGATGAAATTTCCCAATGTATAACTTATAATTGTTCAAATGTCATGCATTTTTGTGTTCTAATGTTCTGTCTTAAAACATATTATTTCGAGTTTTGTATTTAGTATTTTTCAGTCACATGTCTGTAAGAGAGCTAATAAACGTCATTCAGTCATACCATGTATAACATCTCATTAATATCTTAAAGAGTGTGAGTCTTTAAATAGCAATTACAGCCTTTAAAATTATACACACAAAAAAATGAAAACATTGAATTTTTCTTGCCGTCCGAAGGAAGATATTCTTTACTTAATTTGCTTGAAAATGTTTAGTAAGAGCATATTATATAAACAAATTTTGCTAAAACAATGTTTATAATAAATTGAAATTATAAGAGAAATTATAATTATATAAAAACAATTGTATAATTATATATTTCTTTCAAAATAAAATACTGCAAATTGAAATAAATAGCTGCTTATGATTACATTCCGAAGGCCAAATATTAATAGCAAAGAATCTCTACTGCCAAATAACGTAATTAGCGCGATAACTTAAAATTCATTGTTAATATGTAATTTAAAGTATTACTATAATGTAATGAACTTTGAGACGTAAGGCAAATTGTAGAATTATTTTTATAACTAGTGTTATCATTATATATTATTACAAGTAGTACTATTATTATTATTATTATTATTATTACACTATAAATTAGTGAAAAATGCCATGGTTGTAATGGTTTAACAGGCAGTGAAAAATTTGATATAATTATATATAATTACACTTTAATATTAATAAAATAAATTAAGTACCTTCTCAAGCACAAAGAATACACGATATTGAAATGTTATGTAAAATGGCCCTCAGTTTGTTAACAAAGAAACAAAAATTATCGTGACATTAAAACGAATAAGCGTTTTTTTTTTTTTTTCAGAAATCCAATTCATGAAGGAACACTGCTTGAAAGCCGCTGTATAAAAGCGCATTAAAACAATACAAAATATAAAAAAAAGTCTAAAAATTATTTTAAAAGGTATAAAATATATTAATAAAAGGTATAAAGAGAATTAAATATTATGAGTAGATATAACATACTGAGTAGATTACACTTTTTTTCTGTTAAAACTTAACACGGTAGTTTGGAAAATACCTATATCTTCTTAAACATCTTCATGTCCTTATGCACACTCGCATCGTTTATGATATTTATATAATATATATATCTATGTATATATTACTTATATTTATATATATATGTATGTATATATATATATATTTATTTATTTATATAATGTTACTAATGACAGACGGTGCATTTATGTACATTTAGTCACAGTTCCTGACCCTCGAACCACAATAACTAATGGAAAAAGAAGTATATTCGAGCAAAATTGTATAAAATCGTGCAATAGTGTTCTCTTGTTACATTTTACGTGTAGTACTAACATATCAGGAATATTTCATAATAAAATTATTATTGCCAAAAGAATGCCAAAAACTAGAGAGGAATGATTGATAAATTATTTTAGATGACATTACGTTCGTTATTATACATGTACACTTTTTTAAAATGGTACTTTCTAAAACGTTAACTACAAGGACATTTGTTGTATCGAACAATGTCATGTAGATTTCGAAGAAAGTGTATCGAGCGTACAATTATTGTCCTCGTAAACTGGAGAATTTGCAATTTTAAATTGCAATACATGTATCCGAAGTTGTTATTACTGTACAAAATGGATAATGTCACGGTGAAAGTGATTAATTGGTGCTTTTATAAAATTATTTACGATTCAGTAGAATCACTAGTCATGTTGATAAATCTATTAATTAATTATGTTTATTAGCGAAAATCAAAATAATGCGTTTTTATTTCTATCAAATCACTGATCGAAAAAGACATTCGAATATGTTATTAAATCGTCAATAGCTAGTGATTCTCTAGAATTATTAGAAATTTTATAAAATTACCAAATTAAATATTTTTACCGTAACAAATATATCATGTAGCAATGTTCTTCATTATACTTTCTTGGCATTAATCTGGCATGTGAAAAAGAAAAGGCATATATATTACAAATATCAATGATTTAATGTGAATTTAATACGAGTACTCAGTAATAAATTTGATTTTTAGCATAAGGTACTCGTAAATCCATTGAACCCATGCAAATACAATTGAATTTATGGCTATCTATTTCAATATATTTGAATAGCAAGTAGAAATATTCGAGGTAGAAGCTACATTGGAACTTTGTACATAAGGGTATCGAGGGCTCGGGAGAACAGTACACGAATTCAACATACAGTGCTTCTATTTAAATTAATTTTTTCTTTTATAGAAACGCGCGCAAGTTTATTCGCGCACCTTTCATTGGATAGGCACCTTTCCTTTCATCCTTCTTTCACTCGGGTCCTTCTTTCATCCTCATTTCCCTAATGGCGTCGCTTAATCTATCCTTAAAACAATTTCTTATAATCTATCTAACATTATTATAATGAGAAGATCCCTACTGTTCATAGTGAGTACAGCGTTAATAATTGTCAATTTGGCAGTATGGCAATTTTTTTTGTTTCTTGTGAGCGGAAATTTTCATCTCTCTCTCTTTCGTTCTTTATTTGGTAATGGCTAAAGAAAGTTTACTTGACTTGGTTTTTCGATTCATTTTTCTTTCTATATTAGTAAGTACTCGTAGAATATGCCACGTACGGTGAATGATAGGTTCTTATTTTCATGATGTGCGTTTCACACATACAATTGATCGTGCATCTCGGTACTCTGTTTCTCTCACAAACGCCGGTACTCTGTTTTTCTCACGGACGTCGACGTCGGGACTGTGCATTTCGTTCCTCTATAAAATTCGCTATTGAAGGAAGCACTCTTATCCTCAATAAACAAGAAAAGTTTTGATCTTCATTGTCTTAGTTTGTAAGAGATACCATACACGGAAAATGCACTATGTTTCAAGTGGGAGATATGGTCGTAATATCTTCAGTCTATCTTAAAATTAGATTATCTAGACCTTAAAAAATGCTTTTGCGAATGATCGACTTGACAATGGGATATGTTCCAATTCACTAATTCGCGAATATGATTCTGCGCGATGACGACGGCTCGTAATTTTGATTACATCGTCGTACTTGGCTGATAGATTCTTCGACATTAAAAAATGCCAGAGAAAATTAAGAAGTCCTTTAATCGCGCATAAAGAAAAGAATGGATTTACGTGACACCGTACGATCGCTCGTGCAACTACGCGTATTGTACGTACTTCTAAACGGCAGTTTTGACTCGCGTCACCGCGAAAGAACTTTCAAATCTAATTTTCTAAAAAGGGATTATCCTAAACCGAATGCTCAACAACACGGATATTTGCTATATCAGAAGTGAAAATTTCCGGCAGATTTGCATTTACTGCAACACCATTGACTAAACATTTCATCTCTATATTAACTGCCCACGACACTAGAATCGCGTTGCTACTATATTTGTCCTTGGAAGGTACGAGTATGTCACACGACTTTATTGTACTAGACACGTCGTACTTTTGCTCTCTCGATATCTCTCTCGCATCTTTGCCGGTCTCGCTTATCCCTCGACAGATCCCTCTGCTCACGAGTGTCGGCTTGTCAGTTGGCGTAATGGTCGAAGGAGCCTAAATATTCCAAACTGGCTCGATAGCAGAACTGATATTGATCCTGTGATAAAAATAATCGCAAATGACATCACGGTTACGTACACGTAAATATGAAATATTGAAAGTAGAAATTTACGAACCTCTGTTTGAACCATAGCTGGACGTTGCGTGCGTAATATTCTTACGGTCTGGAATATGTCGACTACACCTTCGTATTGCATTCGCTCTAATACGATGCTAAGCGTTATGAAGACACCCGTTCTTCCTACACCAGCGCTGCAGTGCACGGTGATCGGTCCGTCCTGGCCGAATTGTTCCTTAGTTTTGTGCACCTGTCCGATAAAGTCGATGAAACCATCGCCGGACTTCGGCACACCCTGTTCCGGCCAGTCGATGAACTGGAATTGCCTGACCGTACGACTGGCCCCGTCGCGCGCATCCGTCACCTTGAACTCTCGTAGAATATACTGCGGCATGTTGTACTCTGCGATCGGGTCCACGACGAAGCATTGATAACGGATAGATCGATCGGACGGCCAGTACTGGTGGCATTTCTCCCTGCCCATTTCTTTCAATTTTGTCAGCATAACGACGATCGTGGAATTATGCTCCCACAGCATACGCCAGAAATCGTCGGTGGTGTCGCATAAAGGACCTTGCGTAGCTATATAGGCACCGCGATAACGATATCCGTCGATCAAGCTCGCGTTTATGTAATCAGAACCTTCGATATTACGCTGCGGCTGTAGGCATACTCTGGTGCATTCGTAAGGCAGAATGTGGACCAGTCGATTCTTATGTTTATTACATGGCAAATTCGCGGATATAAATCTGGTCGAGTCAGCCTTGATGTTGGAAAGTTTCTTGAATTCCAGTTCCATTCCAGTTATATTGTCGATTTCCGGCTGCATGAGCTTTTGAATGTGAGAGTGCAGATTTCTGGCCGGTACTTCCGTGTTGCCGCAAATCACCGCCTCCAGCAGGGCATCGTGAATGAAGATGTACTGATCCTCCGTCTGTACCATATAATTCCTCTGAGCACGTAGACACGTGACGTGGCCATAAATATCGATCATTTTCTCATGTTTGATTCTTTCTAACATCGAATCTATCACGATGAAACAACCAGTTCTTCCTACGCCCGCGCTACAGTGTACCACCAATGGTCCACTGTCGGGCAGATTGAGGGCTCTAACTCTACGCAAGAACTGCAAGAACGGTGCGGGGTGTTCTGGCACGCCGTGATCGGGCCAAGCTGTAAATTGCAGCTGCTTTATCTCTCGTCGCTCGGAATAGCCTCCTCGGCAAACCTGGAACGTACGAATACAGTAGGTTGCCAGTTCTTGAACGTCACTGATGGTCACAGTCATCTGTCCGTAAGTCTCAGATCCCCTGGTAGGCCAATACTGATCGCACTTTATTCTTGTTCTCTCTTCTAACTTTGTCATCATCACGATCGTACTGGTACGCAATTCCCAACACATGCGCCAAAAGTCCCCGAATGTTTCCTGCAACGGTCCTTGGGTGGCCACGTATGCGTTCTGCTTTCTGTAACCGTCGCAATAATTGGCGTTGATGTAATCGGAGCCCGGCATACCGTCGACTGTCTGAAGGATGACTCGTGAATGATCATACGCGATTACATTGGCGTAACGATTCTTCGACGCGTTGACTTCCATATTGGAATGGTCCCACGTGAATTGTTGACCAGGTTCTATTGACTCGTATTCTTGGCTGAACTTCAGATTGTCATTCGCTTTCAGGCGTTCAATATGATTACCTAGTTCGCTAATAGGAATCGGCGGGTGTGAGATCATGCCCGGGGTTTGGAAATTTAATCTCCGCATTTCTACTGGGTCTGACGGTGCGTGATTAGAACTTATATCTGCTGCCATGAGCGGTCGTGTAACGGCTGCTTGATCCGGTGCTTTACACGGCTGTCTTCGTCTGAAATAATTAAGAGACAAATTTTATATGCATCCAATTCAATTGTAAACTTTAATTTATCTAGTTTTTACTAAGAAATGCAACTTACTTTTTAATGACGAATAAGAGCACGAGACAAACGCTGACCATTAATGCTGCGATTATAGGACCAACCACCCATACCATGCCTGGTTCTTGACCGCTAGTTTTTACAGAAACTTCCGGATTTCCATCCGAAGGCGTGTTAGGATTTGGTCGACGTGGTGGCTCGCCGGGAGGTACCTCCCTCATGTCCAAAGACAAATATTCGGAAAACGGTGATGACGTATATAAATGCTGAAAGAGATATTTTATTTAGTATATTTTAATTACAGACTTATAAATAACTTAAATAAAAGTCACTCGAATCACTTGTACTTTACCTTTCGCGGAGTATCGACTACAGCCCGTACGAATATTCTATAGCGTTTATTTTTAGCGAGCTTCCGGTTTTCATATCCCTCATAGATGTCTCCGCTGCCTAAATGGAATGTATATGGAATGTCTCTGTGTGGAAATTTAGCCGCGATGTAGGGAGCATTTTCTCTTTCTTGTTTAGCACCTTTTCCGCTGATCATATCCTCAGTCAGTTCATCCGGCTGTTTATTGACTGTGCTCTTGTCTTCGGGCACAACGATGAGATAATAGTGTGAGATTGGACCATACTCCTCGGAAGCTTGCGGTAAAATAACTTGAATCTCCTCGCCATTAACCACACCGTAAAAGTCCGGCTTCACCATCGGCTTGGGTGCGGCCATCTGCGTAGTAACTGTAATCTTCGCCGGTGGTCTGTATTGACCGTCACGCGGTATAGCGCTCACGTTGACATTATAAGTTGTAAACGGCTGCAGCTCATTTATTGTCGTACTTGTGGTTTGAGTATCCAATAGGATCTCCCTGCGGGGCACGAGCTGCGTCTGCGTTATACCTTGAGAATCCACGAACTCTTTAACAGCGTCAAATGAGACTTTGTACTTCGTCGGAGTCAGTCTTATGGGTGGGGTCCAGGAAAGGACCATCGAATGCGTCGACGAATCCGGCGCTCTGAGGTTCAATGGTACATCCTCCGGCTTCACCTTCACCGTAACTTTCTCGCTGAGTCTTCCGAGACCAGTCTTGTAGCGCGCCGCTACTGTTATAGCGTATTGCGTGAACTTCTCCAGATTGATGAGATCCGCCGATTCCGTCAGCCCGACACTCTTTTGCTTCCATTCATCGAGATCTTCCACAGCGGTCGTTGTATAGAAAATCTGGTAACCGACGATCTTCCCTCTGTTGGGTACCGGCTCCCACCAGACCTCCACGCTGGATTCCGATGTGGCCACTGCTTTTACGGACATCGGAGCTCGGCCAATGTCCTTTTCCGTCATTATCGTGATTTTCTCGGAATACGGACCGCTACCTTGCGACGTGTGCGCTCGCACGTGAAAGACGTATTCAGTGTTCTCCTCTAGATTGGTGAATACTGCTCTCGTCTTGGTCGTGTTTCTATCAATAGTGGTAGAGTGATCGTTCTTCTTGTTGAACTGCACGTCGTATCCGATTATCTGGCCATTTCTGTGCTGTCGAAGCGGTTTGTCCCAGGTCACGCACACAGTATCGGGAGTTTGAAAGAAGTAAGACAAGTTCGTCGGTGGGCCGGTTGGCTCGCCTTCCGGACTAAACCAATACCGTACGGTCTCTTGACCAAAGCCGATGTCATTCTTACCCGCTACTCTGAACTCGTAATCAACGCCTTGCTCTCCTATAGATTTATTATTTGACAAATAACTCATTAAATGGAAGGAGATATCAATAATTTCAAAATTATTCAGTAAATAGAACAATTATAGTTGTTATCATAATATAATATAAAGTATAATCGCGTGTAAAGAAAAAGGAAAATATATATAGTGTATCTTGAAGAATAAAATATTTAACGAAAATCAATATTACTTTTATATGTATGTAACGTAAATATTATTATTTTTACATAATACAAGATATTAATGATAATGCATGTTAATTGTTCTCACCAAGATCCATGATTTTGTACGTATGTTGACGCGTGCCGTCGATAAATTCCTCCTTGAGCGTTTGATTTTTTATACCGTACCGAATACGGTATCCCAGCAGATTGCCATAGGTTTGAGTAGGCTGGGCCCATTCAAGCTCCAAGACATCGGGGCCTCTGCTCAGGACTCTGAGAAAATAATGTCCGTAGAATTCGAGTCGTTTATGAAAATATGACATTTCGTAGCTTCAAGCAGGCGATTCTTACTTTACGTTGACCTGTGGTCTGTTTGGTACACCGCCCGGGGTCCTAACGTGTATTGGTACCGAACGGTCCCCGTCTCCTTTCCTCGTCAATGCCGCTACTTGCACCGAGTATCTCGTATCCGGTTGCAGGCCGGTGATGTTCACTTCTAGCACGCCGTCCTCGTGCACGTCTCGACGTATCGGTTCGTTCAATAAATCTTTCCCCTGAGAATGCATCATAACTTGTACTGTGAGCCCTCTTCTCCTTACCTATCTACATACTTGTCGATGTTTTTATTCAAGAAAAATATTGTTAACAGATTCGCGATAAGTAGTTTCGCAACTGTCGCGATACTATTAATCTATTTTTTTTTCAAATATTAATTTCATTAATAAACATACGGAATTTTATAAAAAAAAAAAATATATATATTTTTTATATCACTTTATGGAATGGAACGTGGAATGAATCTTTCATCTTGTAATAAAACGGAATGAATAAAACTGGGATTGATATTTTAATATTTATGAGATTATTTTTGATATAAGATCTATATTCATGATATTTTTCGAGATCTTTTCAATAAAGCGTCAAAGTTTTTTTTTATCAGTTATGAAATATTCTACATATTCGCTCTAAAAACTTTAGTAGCGTGTTATTTAAGACCTATGTTCTATTAATACTTGAACGAGGAGTAGCAAGGATAAAGGGACTCGCGATAATATTACACGTGAATAGAGATAGTGAAGGCAAAGGGTTTTATCAGCAAGTTTCGCGTAAGAGCCCAAAACTTCTAACGCTACGCTATTGATCGTGCAGCAGCCGCAAACTGACCTCCTCCCTCACTTCTTGCACGTGTATATGATACCCTCGTATGACGCCGTTCTGATCTTTCGCTTTCGGCGGCTTCCACTCGACGTGTATCGCCGTCGAGTTGATCGGCGTGACTTTGACGTCCTGAGGATCCCCCGGCACTGTAACGCAATCCATAATTAATTCGTGTACTTTACGCTCGTCCGACATCACACTCACAGACACACGTTCATGTACACCCACAGACATACGCGGGGACAGGAGATAATAAATAATGGATTTACTAAACCTGAAATAATAAATAATATCGTTGTGTGAAACTAAAGAGTAACCACGGTTAAAAGAGCGGGAAAAGAAATGAAGAAATCAAAAGAGAGTATGTTAAGTCATTTGCAGTCTGTCCTGTCTACCGGAAGATCATTACGTCATTATTTACATTCCAGAAGCGAAAGAACAACGTGAGAAGCGATAAGCATAATACGTCGGTAGCGACAAAGTCCTCTTTGTCGTACGATAAAAATGTACTTAAAGAAAGAAAAGCGAGAAGTAGAATCAGTCTTTATACAATGCGAAAAACGTTTCCTCTACATTTCGCGACCGTCCATCCGTCGTCCAATTCGTCGCTGTAAACGGGGGGAGGAGGTGGGGGAAAAAAAAACCCGTAGATGACAGCGAGAACGAGGTAGCGGTGAGATACAATCGAGAAAGGAAACGAAAGTACCAGCGATTGCGGCGGTTGCAGAGAAAATCATAAGTAAAAATAAGGTCGCGAACGAAAGAGAGAGATGGTAAGATAAAAAGAAGAAACGAGAAGACGAAGAAAAATAGTGGAGAAGGTAATTACATGCCGCCAATCACACACGGACAAAACGACGTACAAACAATATTACGAGGCACGTTGTACCCCATGCTCTACGCCCCTGATACGATTACAATCCTCCATTTGAATACCAATAATGCTTTTTTTTTCTCTCTTTCTTTCGGTTTTTTTTTCAGTTTCGTCTTTTTTTTTTTTTCCTCTAGCCCGCGCGCATTCGGTTCGACTTTTGCATATACAAGCGCGCGTAGACACGTCACACGGTAAAGTACGCGGTAATGTTGGGCACGATAACACAGCGGCAATATTGGAGAGTCCATGACTTGAGAGACCAAGTAGATAGTTAGTTGCACGCGAGTTTCCGCGAAGGGGGTTGCGAGGTCAACGAGTACGCGTTCGCCAGGGGACGAAAGTTGCTGCAACGACGACGACGGAGTCGCGGGATCTTGCTCCTCGACTGAATACGACTCGCATTATGCAAGGCACTATAACTGACGGTAAATATACACACGTTGCCTTTATTTACAACCACGGCCGCTGCGCACGACTGTTGGAAAGTTGGGGAGTCGCGAGTGTGCCGCCATGGCGTATATTCGCCCCCGTTAAGCCCCCGCGACTTCTAACGTCGACGTTCTCCGCGAGACGAGACTAACCGGCGAGACTGTTTCATGGACGGTCCAGTATTCGTCCGTAATTCGCTAAACGGCTAATTAGCGCGCTGTGAGAGAGAAAATGGGAAACGTAAAAACGTGGTGAGAAAAATAAAGATCCAGATAAAAAATCAGCACTGCCTAATACCTACTTCCGCACGATATATATATATAATATGTATAACAGTAACAGCAGCTTCTACTCGGGTGGAGGGATTCGCAAAAAACGAAACTTGCGCCGCAACGAAAGTAGGTACATACAGAAAAATTCCGACGCAGAAACTGAATCGTCGTAGCGCGAACTTGATGAGAAGCGATTGGAAGATCGCGTGCTCGCTCTGCTTTCTAGCTCTCGCATGTATACACAGTCAAGTAAGATCAAGATCACACTTACAACTTTGCTATGTAGCGCAAAAAACAAGGGTGGCGAGCGCGCGCAGTCGCAGCGTTATAATAATGTATGTAATATAATATATGTTCCTTAAGATTATATTATAATGTATTCACTGGCTGCAGCAAAAAGAAAAATAAGAAAAAGACAAAACAACTGTAGGACACGACACTTCGAGATTGGATTCTCTCTCGACAGACAACAAAATGAGAAGTACATACTTATGCAAAAAACGAGACGGTGACAAAAAGGAAAAGTGAAACAAAAGTAGACGGTATAGAAAAATGTCATGGCACAACTCGAGACGAGCTAAGGGATACTCACTTTTTTCAGCTGCGCCCCAAAAGTCGCCAAAAAAGTGGGAAAAAAAACTCGTAAAAATTCGTGTCAACTTCGCACGTACATTGAGTAAGAATTACAGTGTAATTTAATTAATCTTTAAGGCATATCAATGGGTAGCACACTACTGATTATCATCAAAATTGACCCTCTCTATATAATAACTATATTCTCGAAATTTACGACAAAAAAAATATATATATAGACAGAGATCTCGTTATCCTTCATTTCCTCGAAGCAAGCACGCGTTCACATTCGCTCGATTTGGTCCTTTCGCTCCGGCCTCATGCGCTCGATCGACAATCACACACCGCTTATTTCGCAACTGCTAACGAATGTCGGTGGCAACAAGATTCATGATTCCAATCGATCGTTACATAGACCAAAAAAAAAAAGAATGATCGCTTGGCCCTCGGTTGCAGTTGGTCGCAGAGAGGCGGGAGACGTGAGAATATCTTTTTTTTTTGGCATGCGCAATCACTACTCCAAATATGAAATAACTAAAGGCTCAATGTGTTCACCTGCCTCGTGTCGGGGGGCGGGACACGAGGGCCAAATGTGTCGAAACGTTTTCTTAAAAATTGTCTGAAGTCGCGGGTGATAGTAAGATCTTAGATCGTCGAGATCTCGAATCTTCCCCCTTCTCTTCCTTCCCCCGACATGAGACATCAAAGGGAAGACCTATGATAAAATGCCTACGAAAAGAAAGCTATAGATAGGAGAAACCATAAGAAAGAATAAGGTGGACGGTTTCTAGGATGTATCAAACGAGAGAAAAGGTTTCCTCGGTTATTGCTACGGTATATTCTATTGAAATGGGCAGTCGTGAGAAAAACTCGCGATTACTCTCGTGATATTTTACGGTATGTAGTCAAAAATTCACGGTACAAGATCGGGATACATGTCGGTGGGGTGGAGTGTCTTCAGAGGAAAAATTGTTTTACTTTCTTCCTTTTTTTTTCTCTTTTCGCAACTCCAAAAAGTCACCCGCAAAAAACAGCAGCTCGATCAAAAACTTTTTGTCGTTTCAGCAAAGGGGAGGCAGGGTAAATTAGAGAAAAAGAGAGAGAGGGGGAGAAACCAAAAGAAAGAAATAGAGAGAAAAAGAGAGAGAGAGAGACAGAGACAGACAGTGAGACCATTCACCCGTTTGGGATACTCATAAAAAAGTACCCCGCTATTTGTCTCCTCTTCCCTTCTCTCTTTTTTCTTTCCCTTTTTCCTCTCTCCTCTCTCTTTCTCCCAATGTCAACATCCACCCGCGCATTCATCCACGCAAAAATCACAAAATTCCGCGTAAAACGCGCGCGTAAATACATTTCGACAGCCGAGACGCGATGGTAGAGGTAGCCGTGCCGTTTATTTGATTAACGAATCGTGCTCGCGTACCTGTCGATGATCGAGTGTGGTCGAAACTGTCGATGACATCTAAAATGTCTAATTCAAATTGGCGGAACTAGCTGGGTCGAGCTAAAGGAAACGAACTGTCATAAATCATGCGTTTTATTGGGACATAACAGTGAATATAGTTTACGTGTCAAGTAAAAAATTGGAGGAAACAACCAGGAACAATCAAACGGGCAGCCGAAGCTCTTAAGACTTTAACATTACGCCTACGAAAGGAGCGTTGCTTCAACCGCTGATTAGAAGTTCAGAGATATAAAAAAGAAATTAATCACATTTATATATATATATACAATATAATTAATATACCTTTTCTAGATACCCATGTAAAAAAACGTGTGCGTTCTCGAGATAAAAAGTAGAATAAATATGTAAAAAAGAGATACTATATATTATCGAAGTATTATCTGAATAATAAAGTACTATATGTTTCACTTATAGAGACACAAAAGTTGGAAACGGACCAGAGTCTCGCATGCAGAGAGCGAAGATATACGTAATAGAAAAACGGCCGTCGAGTGATTACGTATGAAAATTAATGGGACCTGATGCTCGCAGTCTACATATGTCCAAATTTCCCGTTTTCGTCCGTGCGGTCAGCGCAGCATACGGTGAGTTTTTTTTCTATATAGACAGAGCGTACTTCATCCGCGCCGGATACGCACGAGCAGAAGTTGAGAGTTTCATTTTGAAGCGTGCGCTTCGCATTTTCATTTCTTGTGCGTGCTATTTAAAAAAAAAGAGGGGCGGGGATGTTCTCCGCTGGGGCGGATATTAAGGGTCGTCGATCGTTTCCGGCGGAGGCGAAGTCGACGTTGGAAACGACCTACTCGTCGAATTCACGAAAATCGACTGATGAGCGTATCAGCGAGAATATAATAGGTCTGATGAATATTGGTATTCAAATGTTTCCAAGAAAACGCCTCGCGAACGTTTCTTTTTTCTCTTTATCGATACAAATTAGTCCGACTCTCTTCTTCGTCGGGAACGTTTGGGCGCAGAGAAAATATCGCGCGAACTCTCAATTTGATTTTTATTGTATATACCGTTTTTTCCTTTATGACTGATATCACTTCCCTGATTTTTTTTTCGTTACTTTTCGCGTACGCTTTCTTACGCGTATCGTCCTCCTTCCATCCGGTATCCTTTTACACAATCACTCACGCATTCACGCGCGCACCTTCCTGTCGCGGTCTCGAAAATATGTATCGCGAACTAATCATCGTCAATCATCGATTGTCATCTCTCTCGTGATATTATACATAGTATCGGTTATAAATTCCTGTGTGTGTACGGAAAAGTCAATTTTCGATAAAAACAGCGTCCGCACAAGCCGATTTTTATAAAAAAAATAATTTTCACGTTCCCCTCCCGGGTAACTTTTCAACACAATCGACCTGGGCGCCTCGTCTGTTTTCTTCGTTAATTTTTCGTAAGTATTTCACAAATTAATAGCCGATAGTAATATAATTTCACGAATGTTATTACGTCGTGCTATTACCGCAACGAAACGAACAACGTTGCTCGCAACGACAATCCATCCGTCCATTACCATTTTGGCTATTATTATTATGGCTTTTGTACCGCGCCCTTTCGAGATCGCCTCAGGAAGGAGCTTCAGGTTGCACGACAGTCGACAGTGGGGGTGCTTTTCGAGGGTGCTTTCAGTGCTGGTGCTCGGCGGCACGATATTGCATCGTCTATAACAATATTTATTCGGACGTGTATAGCCGCTGCTGTGCACGGTGCTCTCTCTTACGCAACATGTGAGCGTCAACGCCTCTACGCATATCCAAGTCGCACACGCCCGCGCACGTGTCCTACGTGAATGCTACGTGCGATCTCGCAGCCGAATTGTCAAAACGTAAAAGCGGGTGCTTGTGCTCTTGAGAATCGGTGCACAGAGGAGAGAGAGAGAGAGAGAGAGAGAGAGAGCGAGAGACAAGAGGGATAAGAAACTACGATCGCGCGTGGCGCCTGCGAGATTCCGCGGGGTGCGTGTATGCGTGCGTGGTGGGTGCGAGAAGTAGTAAAATGTGAAACACACGGTGCCGGCGCGCGTGATTAATGTGATTTTTGCAAAGTGCCCGTGCACACATACGTATACGGTGAGATATGTGTATAAATATATATATATATAATAATACCATGTAGCATCAAACGTTGTATCTCTCGGTAAATAGTGTGAACGATGACAGTCAGTAATAGTAGTAAACGTATGCGTAGAAGATATATGTATATATATGCTATACACGTGACGGTGAATCTTTGTGCTTGACAATGTGCGAGCTTACACGGCAGGGTGCTTTCAGCAGTGCTTTTTATCGTTTCGCTTCGCTCTGCCGAGTCTGCTTCAGGAGGGTAAACGGGCACCGGATCAGTTGCTCCGTGAACGGGATAATGCCAAGAACGAGGGGGGGCTCGTAGGAGCGGGAGGGTTGAGAAACGAAAGAGGATCCGGGGGAGGGAGGTTGGTGGAGTGTTCCATGGTGGTGAACGGTGAAAGGCACAACGGGAAGATCGTTACGGACGCGTCGGTACGACTTTTCGTTCCACAATCATGGTGACATAGTACACTCGCGACAAATGATGCTCTCCACGTTTCCAACGCGAATATCTTCATAGCCCCCGTTAAAGATAAATAGGATAGCGCTCGTTTACAATTACCTCCCTCTTTCTCTTACCTTATTTCCTTCCCTCGTTTTTCGAATGTCTCTCTAGCGGATAAATTTTTTTTTTTTTTTAACTCCAACTCTCTCGTTTGATTATCTTTTTCAATATCGTAACTGTTGTACTTTCTCGCGCGCTGTAAAACTTTTAACGATCACGCGGTCGTACCGTACTGTCCCCTTCTCCGCACCGAGAGAAGTTATCATTACGATTAAATGATTTCCCGGGGAAATATCGTGGCTAACGACCGTAGCGTGGAGATTTATTTATTTTTTTTTCAACAACTACTATATAAATATCGTGCAAACAATTTTTTTCCCTCGGTGCCGAATTCGTTTGTTATGGGAGAGGGATGGTGTTGGATGTCATTCGGCAACAAGGGGACGAAAAACGTTCGACATGCGGGATCGATCGGCACCTTCGGGGGATGCCGCTCGGCCGGGACGGGGACGGGAAGTAACAGAAAGCAAAACTGTCTCATGCATCGACATGCCATTCATAGGATATAGATGATATAAGATGAATATATTTGTGTCGGGAAGTGATTATCGCAGACTCGACACAGTTCGGCGGATTTTGATGGTTGGAGACGGACAGGTGGGATCAGTTCGGGTTTTCCTTTGTTTTCTTTAGACGGGACGAATTCGAGAGGTTGCATTTCTAGGACAGTGGAAATTAGGGAATCTTTAAACAAACGAAGGCATGCTCTAAACATGTGCAAACGATAGGTAGAACTAAATCTCAACTAAAGACAGAAGAGCCTTATATATCAGAGATATAGAAATATATATATGTGTAATATATATATATATATAATGAAAAAGTGCGTCTCATATATATATATTCTTGTGTGTGAGATAACATTCGCTAGAGTTTTTATATATATATACGTAAGCGCTTCACTCGCAAGCTGTCCCTCGCGTTGCCATTACTTTCGTCTGATTGTTGCACGTGTAACAAGTTGTTATTTAATTTCGTTCGTTAGTGTTATTTACATGTTTCATGTAGCCTATGCAGCTAGTGACGGTATAAAAAAAAGGAAAAAAAAAGTGTCGGAAATAATGGCACGCGGGGCAGCCAGCCTGACTTCTATCTCCATAACACGTGGCAAGAGTGAATTAATAAACTAAAGAAGAGAAACGAAACATCTTTACTGACGTAACCACGGTAACCACCAGAAAGAACACTGAGTGTAATGAGTACATATTATTAGATAATATTGATATATTACGATAATGTGAATAGATCTTAAAAACTAGCTGTTCAAAACCTGGATCATCCTCCTGCAAATGCTTTAAGGAAAGACAAAAACACTTGAGTGAGTATAATTAGATATTAATTAGCGTGTCAAAATAGATATCCAAGTTTTAAAAGTGGGGCTGGGGGGTGAAAAAAACCAACGGCAACGAACAAAGAGAGAGTTGCGATTAGGCCCTGTAAAAACGGTAAGAAAATTCGTTTTTCTTTTTCTTTCATCTTTTAATAGCTGAGCTCAAAAATTGGTTATCAGCTTCTGAAAAATCCGTGGCTGCGTGCACCTGGAAAAAATTATTGTGGGCACACTAAAAGAGGAAATCGGGAGAAAGGGTGGGGTTTGGAGTTTATGGGAGACTTCGGGAGAGCTAGAATAAGTCGGAGATTTTATTGCCGCAAAAAATCCAAAAATATAAAATCTCGCCAGCCAAAAAAGTAGGGCCATCATCGTTTCATGTTTCACGTGGATGCCGTTTTGTAAAAATCGGAAGAGTGAAGGAGGTTACGAAAAGAACGACAGGAAAGCGATCGGAGTAGCGTGATCGGAGAGGCACGAAAAATACAAAAAGTCGTGCGCGCTCAAAACTTTTGTTCGCGCAAAAAAAAAAGGTAACCCGACCGGAAAAAAGGGCCGTGTCCGTCCTCTTTTTCTCTCTCGTCACGATGGGCGATTCGATAGTTCGTTTCTCGAAACTATAACTGTAACACAAGAACGGCGTGAGAGAAGAGGAAAGCTCATATATATAATATAATACAGAGTATAATATATTTTTTGTATAATGTAATTTAATAGAATATAATAACGTAAATACAATGTAATATAACATGAGAGTGTAGAGTCACTGGAGAGAAAATATAGACGACAGAGAGGACACAGAACAGAAAATCATGATAAAGGGGGAAAAAGAGAGAAAGAGAGAGAGAGTATCTGGTCATTTGAGAGTTTGGGAAGAGAGAGAGAGAGAGACAGGTGACGAAGTGACGTTAGCGTAATCTGAAATCGAAAGTATACAGTATATTATACGTAATGCATTCACCGGATCAAGAATAACACGCGGCGTGTCGTCGCAACCCGCACTGGAACCGCGCGAGAGTATAACCGGACTGACTTTTGGCGGGCTTTTATATTTTTGGCTCTCGGATGAGGCGCGTTATTACTTCATCCCAATATAATATTTCTTCCTCGCGAAGCTCAGCGTGTGAAATTCGTAGCGACCGCGGCGTTGAGGTTTCCTGTCCGCGATTACGATCGCTTTACTACATTTTTGATGAATAAACATAAACATAATCGAGATCGCATCGCGCGATCGTATCAATCTCTATCAATTAGTATATTGCGATAGCTACTGGAGATCTACATCGACATGGTATTCACCCTCTCGCGCTGTGCGTCACCACGGATTTTACACGTTACTCCTCGCGTGCCTGAGGTAAACAGAGAGACTTTCAGTCAGTGTCTGTGATACATACCGTCCTCGTGAGTTCTGACCAAGATAGGATAACTCGGGGGCCCATCACCTACTCTGGTCCCGGCCAATACCCAGATCCGATACTCGGTCCACTTTTTGAGCTCGTCCAACACGAAACGCGTGTCATTCAGTTTGATAATCTTCGCCTCGGAATCGGAGCGACCGCTCTCGACGACTTGCAGCTTGTAGTAGGCGATCCTTCCGGTGGAGCGTTCAGCGGCCGGCGGTTCCCACGTTATCAATATGGAAGTTGGGCTGATCGCATTGCCGCTTACATTGCGAGGCGGAACCCCGGGGACTGTATAACACTCAATTGTAGGAGGGGAAAAAAACAAAATCGGGAGTCGTAATCGGCAGTTACCGGCCGATCGTATTTAGTCTCTAGCTCGAGGTCAAAGACGGAGATACGGAAAGTTGTCGCATTTCTTGTCGTGACACACGTGTTACTTCGTCGTCAATTATTAATTCATGAAAATCAAGTTCAGTAACCATGCAAACAATTTTATAAAAAGGGAATTTCAGATGTTTCTTGTTTTAAAAAATAAATCGCAATATACATACAAGTAATATAAGGCATTTTCATATATGGACAAATGGTAGATCGGTTAACACGCCAAGTAACGAGCGAACGATGAATTCTCGTATTTCTCGATTTGATGGTCTCAGCGCTGAGACGAGCGCACAATCGGCGGTGATTGTCGAGGGATACCAACAAAATGGTATGTTTGGCCAAGGTTCAGAGAGGTATAAAATATTCAAGGTAAAAAGTCATGAATCGATCCTTGAACAGTTGAAAAAAGACGTGATTAGAGACAGTTCTCCCGGAGCGGCTCGTGTTAACTCGGGCGCATAATCCGCAGAGTTAACAAGTTACACGTTTATATAATTGCAAGGGAACGAGACAACGAAAAACTGAAGAACGGACGATAAATCAATCATGTTATCGAGAATGAAAAGAGGTGCCCAAAATGCACACATATATCAATGCAGTGCTTAGTGCAATTTATATGTATGATATGTACGTATATATATAGATATATATATATATAAAGTGGCATCCAAAAACGGCTTTCTTATTTGCAACGCATGCAGTCATTCTCACTCTCCCACACTTCACTTGTTTCAATGTTATTCTTTATTTTTATGTCTTTCCTTTTCTTTTTACGCTCTCTTTTCCTTTTTCTTTCTTTATTTAACGCGTTCTCGAAGACGAAAGGTCTTCGGCTTTCTTTTCTTTTTTTCAAAGGCTCTTTCCAAGGTGTTGTGCGTCGATAGCTTACGCTACTTGCAGGAGCGTCTAGCGCTACAGCACCTCCTACCTGCTGTGCCATCGCGATGCACGATCATGCGCGAGGACTCAGGTGCGTCATACTCGAGATCGCTGGGATATCGAGTAGCCGACCACCTTTCGGCCTCGCGACAATCGTGCATCAGCATGCGTCTGGCACTCCTCGCTGCATGAACTCATTCGATTTCGTATGCACTCGTGCGCGTTCTGCTTACCGTACTGTTTGGTGCGAACCGGATACGGTATCGTCGTGGCACCCTCTCCCCTTTGACTCCTCGCGGCTAGCCATACATAATACAAGGTGTTCGGATAGAGGCCGGTCAAAGTGTAGTTCTCGGTGACCGCTATCCTGCGGTGGTGCTTTTCCTGATTCAGAAACAAAAATCCCAGATGCATATCATTCCTTTTAAAATTGCTCGTAAAAATTCTAAAATTGTTTTATCTCCCAAACTTTCTCCCACTTTGGTCCATTCTATTCTCAAAGAGAAAAAAAATTCTTTTGTTGTCTTTAATATTATCGTCAAATTAATATAGTATTAGAAGAAATATAGTATTAGATGAAGGATATTATTAAAGATTAATGTTTGGCATCAAGCGCAAAGTAGAACTGAATGACTCAAGTTATCGTTACAAGAAGGAGTTTACTTTGACATTAAATATGCACTGCCTACCTTTGCATAAGTGTCATTCCAGTACAGCTCATAGCTGAGAATATTCTCAGCGCTATGAGCGGGCTTGCTCCATTGGAGCGTTACTCTGGTCTCCCCAATTTCGACCGCCGTTAGCATTTCGGGTTGACTCGGTACCCCTTGCTGTGTTTTGATTTGCACCGGTAGACTAAGAGGTCCAGGACCGACACTCGTGAGCGCTTGGACTCTTATGGTGTAGATGGTGTGCGGCGTCAGCTCCGAGATGGTCGTCAACTGGCTGTTATCCACCATCTGGTACTGCCACGACGCCATGGCTTGATTCGAGTCCGTTGTGTAGTAGACTTTGTATCCCTATGGAAGGGCATATCGCGCCCATAGTTAGCGACAAAGTTGCGAAAATCGTTGGGAAAATAACAGCGGAGAAAAATTTCGGAAAAGACACCGACCGTCACTTGACCGTTCGGAGTTTCCGGTTCGTCCCACTGTATGACCATCGTGCTGGAGCTCAACGGCCGTACCTGAACTTTCCGCGGCGCTGTACCGGGTTCTAAAAAAGAGATTAACTGGTTTTTAGCGTTATTAGGGAGACCGGACGAAGAGCAGTCAAGATACACACGAAGACGCGGAAGGGTACACATCAGTTAATCACACGATAAGAAGTTCTCCAAAAAGAAACCCCTCCAAAAAAAAAACTATAAAAACCAAGACCAGGTGCGATGTAAAAATAGGGAAGAGAAGAACGAAATTAAATTTTATTTTGCGTCACTACGACACTACGGTGTGATAAATGGATACATTTTTAAAAATTCATACGCAATTAACTACAAAGATATCCAGGCAAAGATTGCGCACGTATCGATGTATACGTATTAAAGGCGCGTATTTGCGTCAACGAAAATGACAATCATATGTGCACGAAGTAACGAAACGAGAGGAAATCAAAATCAAGAACTACACAGGGATAGACAAAGAAATCGGTGTGAATAAATCACTACGACACTCTTAGTATATGATTTGACTTACTGGCACCTCCATTTGTTGATTCCGCTATCCCAAAAAAAAAATAAATAAACGATTATTGTCAATTCTCGATATATAAATGCGGGCAGTAAATGCGGAGTGAAAATACGAACTACGAGAGCGGTACATGTCGCCTTCGTATTTTCACGAGGTGAGAAGTGTGCTACTATTCTGTTAGGAAAGGTGCAATTTCGCGTGCTGTCTCTCCCGCGTACTCGTTTCTCGCTCCTCTCCCCTCTTTCGCAAAAAAGAAAAAAAGGAGACGGAGACGCGTATTCGAGACGTAGAAAGAGATAGAGAGAGAAAGAGAGAGAGAGAGAGAGAATGAAAAAAGTGAAAGAGGCAGTGAGAGGCTTGAGGACATAGGGGTTGGGGGATACAGTGTGAAAAAATACACAAATGACACGAGGCGTCGAAGCGCGACGAAACGCTGTGGAACGGCCCCGCAAAAACACACTGGTGCAACAAAGAGCAGATGGGAAGGGAGGGTTTGGTGATAGGTGAAAAAATTTTTCTTGTCACTTACATGGATCAAATCGTGCGTCCACGGCGGACAGCATGGAAAAAATACAGAATTTCCCTCAAAAAATGTGCGTAAAAATTCGTTCCTCTTTCTCGATGGTGTGTTACAAAAATTCTATCTACGTGCAAAAAATTCACGCTCATGTCGGAGTAGTGCCGTTCCTCCACTACGCCCTTACATTATTGTTCTCCGATCCTCGCGTACGTGGACGCGCGTAGAAAAAAAGGATCGTCAGGTTCGAAGTGCATTTCGCGTTTTAACCGGCGAATGAGCTCGCTGCGAGACACACGTATGTTCATTGGCGCACAAGTGAAACGCGAGTTGATTCATGAGTGGGTTTACTTTGTCGTAGTCAGACGCCCGTTTCCGTGTACGTCAGAGATGATTGATTTAATAGATGTTACTTCTTGTTAAGCTTGATCGAACGATTAGTTCGAGAAAAGAATGTTGATAAAATAAGACACATTTCTGCAGAAACGATATTTTCCCTCATTTGTTAATTTGATGTAGACCTAGGCGACGAATTAGGAGGAAAATCTCTTCTTAATCTAATTATAATGATATATTCCTAGATGTTAGTCACGTTTATCTACTTTGATATAAATACAATGGCAAATAATCCATTTTCCGACTAAATATATATTACGGAATTAGAAGCGTGAACCATATAACCTTTGAAAAGGAAAATAATCGTTTCTAATCATGATAGAGGCATAAAAATGTCTAGAGAATAGTAAATGCTGTGGTACTGACTTGTTTCACCAGTGGTGACTATCACCGGGGCACTTGGGGGACCACGCCCGATGCTGTTCACGGCTATCACATAGAGCTCGTACTCCGTATACGGGCTGAGACTCCTAACATGGTAGTACATCGTCGTGATACCGGATATTTCGGCATATGCCTGGTTCACGTGCTTCGGTTTATGCTGAATTACGTAATACTGCAGCTCATCCGGTCCTTTGTAGGACCAGCTCAGCTTCACCGACGTTGCAGTGATGTCGGACACTTGAACATTCTCCGGCGGGCCGGGAAGAGCTGCGGGGGGATTATTATGACTTTACTTCTCCATTATTTCGATTTATAAATATAGCATTTAAGTTTCACAAAATATGAAATCATTTATTCAAGCGTCCAAAGTGAAGATAAAATCGTGATATTTAACAAAAGAGTTTTTTAAAAAAAATATTAATGTAAATGTTAAATTTATTAGCCGTGATGTGTGACAGTAAAAATCTTTACTCCTGAAAATTCTTTTTCAAATAGCCCTTAGGTAAATTGTTTCGTGGCGGTTGTGATTATCGTACAAGGTCTAAGCTTACAGATTGATTAGTTATCCGATGAATGCAACGCGCAATTAATCAGTTACATATCACGTAATCCGCGATAACGCGAGCTAGAAAATGCAATTTATAGAATGAAAAAAAGATCTACAGAATCTATCTAAATTAAAGAAGGGGCTCCAAGTCGAAAATTTGACACGAACATTGAACTTTAACCATCGTAGTCACGTCAATTACGCCGAGGTCACTGGCGGCTGTGCAAGTGTAATTGGCGGACTCCTTGATGTCTGTCAGCATCAGGACATTTTTGCCAACCGGCAGGTTGTCTTCCGGCGTTAGATCGGTCGCCGGGTCCTTTCTCCACTTGACGTAGGGCATAGGCGCACCCACGGCGACGCAGGTGAGATTGAGTGATCCGCCCAGCATTACCTCGCTCATCGCCGGTGGAGGAATCGAGAAGCTTGGCGAAACACGACGTACTAAAGCACAGTACAATCGTCAGGATGAAATTTCTATCTTTGAAATACATCTGACTAAATTTTATGCTTCACACACATACATATATACAATTTTTTCGATTTTTAAAAATTTATATTAATCTCGATTTATAAAGCAAGATACAAAAACCGATATTTTGTTATCTGTTTACTTGCAAAAATTTGATTTATAAAAACTTTTAAGGTAATTACTTATAATTACAAATCGTACTAATTGAATAAATTTCATTTTTAATGGAAAAATGAATGCATCTCTGAATAAGAAAGATACCAGAAGTCATCTTGCACATAATATAATTGCATATTGCATAATTGTTCGCAATATATAAGATATATTACACGATATGATTGAGCATATGTGAGTGTTTATTTATTTACCAGTGACATTAAATCGAAATGCAAACGCGCGTAACGGCGCATCCAATTAGGGAATAATTGCGTGCGGGCGTTTTACGATGGCAAATTAACTGTGCCCGGTGAAAATTCACGAAACACAGCAAAACTCCGGACGATTATTTTGTAAAGCCGTCGCGCAGATTTTGTTAACCGCGACTATGACGATTAAATGAAAACGTTCAACCATCGGGATCAAGATCGCGGTGAAAATGCAAGAACGAGAAGTCTCGGCGCGTAACACGCGCTACGTGAGTCGCGAGTGCTCTTTGTGTCGCCCGTTTACTTTAATTATGTCCTAATTGCGTTGCATTAATTTTAATTACAAACAGGAAAACGTCTACGTTTATGGCATTGGCGTGACTGTGCGACGAGCTCATGGTACGTTCGTTATTTGGTCAATGAAAACATCGTCCTTTTGCAGTTTCAAATCCGCTGATTTTAGAATGTTTTTATTAGAATTTCTTTTCTTTTTGTTTTTAATATCGTATCTAATAAGACTGCGGCAAAGAATGACGTGAGAAAGACAATGAAAAAGATTTATTCACTATGAGATACGCTGGAAAATTAATTAATTTAACTAATTAATTTACTTTGCAATATTCGTACGCAAGCAAGTTTGTAAACAGTTAAATTACATACCTTTTACATATAACGTGGTCGACTTGGAGTACTCTGTGCCTACGGAATTGTTAGCGATGCATTCATACTTCCCCTGATCGCTTACGTCGGATTCGGTGATTTGCAAGGCGCCTGAAATGCAAACGCAGAATATTCCATCAACAATACATTCTCACTTAATATTATCGATTATAATAGCGCTTTTATAAAGCTCGACATATACGAGAAATTATCTCTCGTATCTCTCATGATACTACATCTGGGTATTTATATGCAGCTGTTCACATATTGAACTTGATTACATTAATTACCGTTATTTATATTATCATTATTTTTTTAATTATCTTGATATATTCTTGATTAATATGAGCGGATTTATTACAAATCGTTCGAAATGATACGAGTATAGATGTCGAGATGAAATGTTTTTTAGCGTACCGTGTTCTGAGGAATCTCGGTTTTGTTCAATTAAATTTAAAAGTGTGGTAATATGTATGCGGTAACGAGCTTCGACGAAGCCACGTTTGAGTAGACGTCTATATTCTCTGCTCGGCGCGCGAGTCTTTTACTCCATTTTTCCAGCGCTAATAGAGTTCCTACCACGTTCTGCGGAGACGTTGAGCTCGGTAGGGTTGGGAAAGATCGACTTCCTTGTCGTCCTTCTCTCTCTCTCTCTCTCTCTCTCTCACCCTCCCTGCCCTTTTCCTTTTCCCACCCTGACTCGTACATTCCGTTTTCCTGCTTCTGGCTCTCGGGACTCGTGCGGAGCTTTCGACAATGCATCAGTTCCCTTAGAGCGCGCTACCGCGATGATGAACTGGCCGTTGCGAGGTGTGTGATTATCCTTCGTCGACGTCACTACCGGCCCGGTATAATTCAAGCCTTCCACGTGACCTTCTCCACTCACGAAGGAACCGCCCTGCCCACGTAAAGTAAACACACTGGCGAATACCGGGAATCGAGAATGGGGCGTAAAACAGGGGGAACCGCCGTTGGGATCGATCGTTCGCTTTCGATCTTTCTGCCATTTTATCGACGATGATTGTTATAATTAGGGGAAGATTATGAGTGAGATAAGCGGCGTCTAATGCAAATAAACTGTGAAGGACATTGCGATATTATAGTCGCACGACATGTACGACGCCTATTGCGAAGGTAAAACGCCCACGGAGAACAGCGTATTCCATCTGACGGTCGTATACGAACCCGCGGCAGGTTGCATCGGGAACGAAAACGCGACTACACGAGCGGGCGGATTGGTTTACCTCGAAACTCGCGGTAAACTCTGAATATTTTTTCCCCCGGAAGACAAATATCGTGCGCGGACCGGTGCGTTGTTTCCCTTGCGAGCGAACGAACGAACGAAACATGTGCGCGAACTGTTAAAGGGTTCCGTTTGGTTATTATGGCCCCGGGGTTAAAACGGAGTCCGCAATTATCGGCATGACCCGGCGCGGCTGTTAATTTCGCAGCCCGCCGAATTTTCGCCGGCTGCCGATTTCGGAATTCGTTATCCGTCCGAGTAGGTTCACGTGCCATACGTGGCTGTTTCCGGCAGGCGCATTGCGATCGTGACTCTGATTGTGCAGAAAAGAGACGATGGGGACGGATAGTGATGTAATTAGAATTTTTGGAAATTTGTCACTCGCTCTTAATTGAGAATCTTAATCCTTAATTAATATAAAGCTATTTTAACGACTCATCTTAATTATCTACTTTTAATCTTCCTCTTCCATTTTTTTAGTAAATTTGATTTTATTAATTTGACTTTACTAATTCATATCGACCGTTTGATAAAATTTCAAGAACAATGTTTTATCGGTGCTATTCTAGTTTGGGATAGAACACAAATTTTACAGTGTTAGCTAAAATTTAATTATAAATCTTCTATCTATAATCTTATAACACAAACTTTATTTTATACACTGTAATAGACTGTGAGCGTTTTAACTTCGCACTGCGATTTATCGAGATAGTCCTGGTAAGGAAAGAACTCACCTAGGATAGAATTCGGTAAAGTATTTGGTAGATAGACGAGAAAGAAACGGAAGAGAGAGTAAGGGTCGAGGGTAGAAAACACTCCATCACGAGTGAGAAGCGAGGCGGACTGATATCGCGTACGATCGGAATACGTAATCGTGCCTCATCTACAATTTCCCGTAAGCCGACCAGGAAGGTACGCGCGCGGTCGTATTGTTATCCCGATGGAATCACGTGCGCATTGTTAGCGCACCGACGCGAAAAAGTTATACCTGGCGAAGAGTATGGCCTAACACGTTATCTATCCGCTATCCGGAAAATTTCCCTTCATGCGAACAGCAAATATGTGAAGAATGTATCATGATTTCTAAATTCTTCACATTTTTATATTTTAAGTTATTTTTATTAAATTCAGAGTGGAATATATAATTGGAATTTGTCCTGCTGTTGTACTGTTGATTAAGGTTTTTTTATCTTTTGTAATTAATTTTTATTTGTATCCTAGTATCGAGCATCTCTGAACAAATTCCCAAACAAGCTCTCGCGCGCCTATTGGAACTTATTTTTCCTAACTCGAGAAATATTTAATTTCATTATGTTTCAGCTTCTTTGCTGAGATTTAACTATTCATAATTTCTTTCAAATTAATGTTTGATTATGAATTATTTTTAAAAGGTGAAATTCTTTAATAAAATTGAAATTAATCGTTTACTATTTGTCTTAATTAAATATTTTTAATAATAATTCATACTATTATACGCATGACGTTAAATTAAACAACGAGAAAGTTTTTTAACGCGTGCACATCAAATATTAAAAATAATTAACGTCTTTTCCTCTCCATCTTACGGATTTTACTAACACTCGTTTTAATGTCCCATTGTCTGGTCGGTGTCGTAATTTCTCACTTTATTGCATATACGTGCGAGACATAAAGAACAATGTAGAATTAACAGGTGAACGCGCGAATTACCATTGGTTTAACGATAACATTTCTACGATATAATAGCCATTTAAAATATTCATAGAGACCGCGATGAGGGACACGATGATGAACAATTAGATCTCGAACACGTGGGACCCGACTCAAGATGACGGTAATGCATCGTGCGGACTGTTTCATATAAATTTTAAATAATAGCACATGCGAGCCGCTTTAAGTATGATCGGCACATATAATGCCGGAGAGAACATGAAGAGACATTTGTGTTAAAAGCCACCGACATAATACCCTGTTCAACTTTTCATAATCCCAGTTTACCGTATCGATCGGGTAGTCGAAGTCAGGAATATTTTAAATGGGTAGTAGAATAGATAGGGCGATATCTCTATCTTTCTGCCGTAAAATTTTTCCAATGAAAAATGATTCGTTCTTCGAAACTAGATACATTAGATTTTTCATGCTTTTGAAAGTGGTATAACTTGAGACTACGATAAATATGTATCGTCAATTTGTAATCGCACATCTCATTCAGATATATCGTTTTCTCAAATTTGATTTGCGTCGCTAAAGAGACAACAGCTCTCTCTCTTCTCTCTCCTTCTTATTAAAAAAATACAAAATATTGTACATCTTGAGAAAGTTTTCACGCTGCTCTTTTATCTCGAAGATCGATGCAATATACATGCGTAAATGTCTAAGTTTGGGTCGTATTTTATGATGCACAAGGGATACAAGAGATGGATTGCATCGATTCAAGCGCAATTTTTAATATCGTATCTCTCGTATATAAAATTACGAAAACTGCTTCTATTTCCATGTTTTATTTCGGCGGCAGTATAATGTTTTGTTTTTATTAAATAGTTGTTGCCGGTGCATTTTGTTTTTACATCCACGGGATATGCAACGAAATACGCGGCTGAATAAAAATAATAGGTGAATACCATAGCTCTCTCGCGCGCGCTAGGTCGATCGATATTCCCAGTACATGACAATTAACGACTTTCACGAACTTTGCTACATCAAGCAAGCAGATTTTTGACGAGGAAAAATCGGCATAAAAACTCATTGAGGAAACTGCCATCGACGACTAAGTAAAGGCTCGAGATAAGTGAACTATTAAACGCACATCCTGCTTGTAATTCCCCGCTTTTTAACCGTAACAGAGAAGGAATCTAATAATCTAAGATCTCTTTTATAATTGAAAATTGAAATTCTATAATTTGCTGTTATAACTATGTTTTAAGAAAAGAACTACCATTATCGCAACATGTGAAATGTACGTAGAGATTATACAAAGACAGACGAGAAATGAATGAGCGAAATACAAAAGTGTCCTTACGTTGTTTTCCAATCGACTGACTCAATCCAGATGGATGCGCCGATCGGATGTACAGGAAGTGTCGAATTTTCCTTACGCTTTGGAAAATCGTATTCGTATCTCTCGCGAAAGCTTCGGGCGACACATTCCGCCTGTCACTAGGCGCAGCGACAGCATTTTTCTGAGGCCTTTCCGCGAGATCCCGGACGATTGCGTAGGGATATGCAGCAGCACGGGCATGTGTGCACACGATGCAGGCGAAAGGGCGTATACGGCTGCTATTTGTGTGTTTGCCGACCAATATTGAAATGTCCTCTCTTACATTTAATATTACGAGAGCAAATGCGACGCATGTACGCACGTATACACACACGTGTACCCACATACTCCCCACGCGTATACGTATACACGTACGACACGAATACATGAAGTGCATCGTCTAACTCTGTCTCTTCGCCTCATCCTCCACTTCGGGATAACATGCGTCGTGGGGTAGAATCGAAGGATGAAGCGAGGATGAATTCGCCGCGTACGACTCGGTGAATGCAGGATTCCATCCGGATAGAATGCAAATAGGAAATATGTTTACACACCGAAAGCATTTCGAAGTATATGCTGCGTATACCTTCGATGCGCCCATCGTGCACCTTGCCGCGACACTTTTTAATCCCGACGTATATACTCAAAATTCCGTTTCAATTATATTATATCTCCGATTTTTTGTGATTTCGATCATTAAAAATGATTCAGAAAACAAAGTATTTCTTTCTTAGGTGCAATTAAAGACAATTCAACATAAAACATTGAATAAGAAATGAAAGTAAATAAATTTTTTTAAAAAACTTGTTCTTTTTTTTATAAATTCAATAGCCAAGAGTACACATTCAGAAGTTGAATGAAAAGAGAAATCAGAAGAGCAATTTTTTGCACATTTTGCAAATAAAGCTCAGTTTTTAGAATTATTTGATTTTATCCCGACTTACATTTTACACACAAAGAAAAAAAAAAAAGACTCTTTTGTTCTCTCGAGCCCCTATATGCTCAACTTGCTAAATCGTAACTATATCAACGTACGTCAATGCTGGTTCGGGATCTCGATTGTTAAGAGACAGTTTTCAGTAGCATAGCTCGATTGTAAGCACGGCCTGAATTCGATCGCGAATCAAAGGCACAGATGGGAAATTACCGTCGAAAGCGACGCTTTCAAGCTAATACAAGAACAATCGGCAGCATTATGCGGGCACGAAGAGGTCGCAATGAGAAATACTTCGAACGCTCGGCGATGCCTGCAGCTACATACATATACATAGCGGAGCCCTTGCCGGAATAATAGCGATGAAACGAGTTTGCGCCAGTTATTTAGGGGGTTAGCGTCGAGTTTTCTGCCTATCCGGATTAATTAAAGTGGAAAGGCAGCGATGGTGCTCGCTCGCCCGCTTTCCTATCGCATGCAATTGCGATTTCTTGGCGCCGTTCCAGCATTGTTTGAACGTTGTTGTTTTCGCGATCAGAAGCTTGTCGAACCCCACGCTGCACGAGAAGGACTCGGGGTCTTTTGACAAAGCGTCGTTTAAGATAACGAACGCTCCCTCTCCTCCCTCGCGCCTCGCCTTACGTCTTTGTACTGCGAAAAACAACGGAGAGGATCCGCTTCTCTCCGAGGGTATATCGAGTAACGCCGCCCTTTTTCCTTTATCCACCATCGTTCTTGCCCCGCTTTGCCTTAACCATTGGGTTCCTCCCACCGCGAAAAGAGAGTAACTCACTCAAGCTCCCTTCGCGTAGCCAGTGTCATAAGTCAACCCGCTGGGTAAAGGGTGGTCTAATGGGCCCGGGAGAGCTTCACCGGGGGAGCTACGGCGACGGCACCGGCAGAAAAGACGCCGGTGGGGAAAGGTGGAGGATGCACCCGTCTCGCTATGGTCGGACACGAAAGAGAAAAGGGATAAACGGCGGAGTTAAGAGAGACTGGCTGAGAGGAGCACACGTTTGGGAATTTCAGCATAAGTGTTAAACTCGAAATGCTCATTCTATCTCGGAACTTATTTCGAACTTTCGTTGCCCGCGGCTCGCAAAATTTTGCACCGACAAGGGGCATGCCCTCACGAGAATCGAGCTGTTTATGGTGTGGATTTCAGTGGTGAATCGGCGCAAGCTGATTTAACAACACCGTTGGCCATTGTGCCACATCGAGCTGCGTGTGACGCGGCTGTATTAATCGATGCTACGATATCAAAGGTAATGAACTGCAATAGGAGTTTGTAAACGGCTATAGTACAGGATAATTGTAACAGTCGCAATAATCCGAAACCATAATTACTGCGCGCGTTGGAAGGACACCTAATTAACCTCCAAAAAATTGGTAGAGCGAATGCTAAAGTAAAATCAAAATAGTGAAAAAAAAAGTAATCAGCGGACAGTCATCAAATGCAGAATAGACGGAGGCAATGAACAAGAGAGAACAGAAAAATGAAGCATATGATAAGAGTATTACGCGCTTGTCACGTTGTTTATGTCAAACTTGCTTTTTCTTCATTATTAACTCAGACTAATGGGCTGGAGAGAATCTTGTCCCGCAGACAGTCACGATGTGTTTACACAAAAAGCACGTACATCTCCTGCCGTCCCCACCAATGAAATGCGAGATTCGCGTTAATTCGACTCGTGGTCGGTTTACTTCAGGCACGATAATTAAGAGTGCCGCGAGTTATGCGGGAGTCATAAAAATACAGCATGTCATGATTAGGCCCGGGAAACACTGCGTGGAGAGTTAAAAATAAAGTGCATGTGATAAGAACACCGCGATCCTTGCTGTATTATCACGGCAGTAATCGTGGAATTTAGAGGACTGCCTGGCAAGAAACTTGAAACAGCCTTTACTTTAAACAAAGTTGATCTCGATTATTTCATCTTTTTTTTTCTTCGAGCTTCGCGATAGCCTCTTTAATAATGTGATAATATATATAAATGAAAAAAACATGAAATATAAATAAAGGTCCAACATAAGAATTAACAATTTTAATCATAGAAATTTGATATCGTCTTTTATATACGAAACAAATCACTTATTTTCTTTTGAACGATTTTTATCTCTCGCGAGTCTACTTCTTCCAATTTATTATCGTAATGATTTCATCGTAGGTGTTCTGAGAGCGTAAAAGAGTCTAAATCTTCCTCTTTTCTTTGCTATCTTCTTCCTCTTCTCTAATCTCCAAGACAATCTGACATCCACGACCACCTCGTCGCGGCACGGTGTCGTCCGTTAGGACACCGTTAAGTCGCGCTACTATATTACGTCGCTTGTTCCGAAGTTCGGCGCTCGCTCATCAAGCTCCGGGGGCTTTAACGCGGGGAATTTTACGAGTGTTGACGAAGCGCTAACCGACGCTTTCCGCTTTTACCTCATCCCCGTCGCGCCCCATCACTTCGTTCGTGGCTTTATGAGCGGAGAATTGCAAAATATAATTTAACGATTCGCCGTGTTAAGTTTTGCCTCGCGTCGTTGCGCTCTTACGAGGCAACGCCGCGCCAGCAGCCGCGAGAAAGAGAGAGATTTCCTCAAGGGCCGCGCCAAGCCAAGCCGCCTTTTCAGCAAGACGCCCCGCTGAAGGTTAAATGAAACGTTAAACTGCTTTAACTTATGCGCCCGCGTATCTAATTAAATTTGCCGTCGCGTAATCGCGCGTCGGAGTTCTCCGAGAGAATGAGCGCGACTTATCGGCGCGAGCTTAGCGTGTGGTTAATATGTTGCTCACATGTTGTTCGTGAAATAAACCTTGCATGCCTGCGAAATTCTTAATTTCTCATCAAATTTTATAATCACCGTATATATATCGTAACTTTCTATATATATCGTAATATAATTATTATTCTACACATATAATTTAACAGATTGACACTTCCTTTTCAACAACACTTATTAATAACTTGACATAAAACTAAGATTTAAGAAATATATTTAGCATCTATAAATTTGAAAGTAACTATTATAACTTTTTACAACAGGACTTGATATAATTTAATATAATTACACATTCAGAAAAAAAAATTAATTATTACATATAATATGCACTGAGGAAGTTGTGTTTTTACGGTTCTTAAATGGCAGACGTGACAATGCGCGAAATGCGCAGATCTCGCAGAATTTAATCGCGGGCAATGAAAATGTGAGGAAGTACTTTCGCAGTCTCAAGCGCTGTACTATGACAGGCAAGGACGCTTTGATATCGTTAATGTACATCGCGGATGTAGCTATTCCCGTAAATTAACGCAAACAATGGTATATACTGAGTATCTGGAGCACGGATGTGCGCGCGCGGGCCCCAGCCAGAGAGTGCGCGGCGAGTTAAAATTTTAGCAATGGCTTAATTCCCGCCGACAACGCGAGGCGAAATGCCTAGCAAATTTAATCTGCGAGATTTGAATAATACGTATGCACACGCAATTTTCGCATAATTCTATATGTAACCGCTGCGAAAGCGGATGAACCTCGCAAGAAAAACGCCTATCGTTCCCCTACCAGCCTTTGTAAAATATCTGCCACCTTTTACATTTCCTCCATGCTGAATTTGTATCTTTTCTCCGGCAGAGAGAAATTCGCGCGCGCGTGGTTACACTGATTAAGGAAACGAAATTTAATTAAATATATTAATGCATTAATTTAAATATGGAGCTATCGTGACGCTCGATGTTGTTATTATGATAAAATCTAAATCTGCTTTATTTACGATATGATCGTTATAATAAATATCGCAATGGTTTATATTAGTAAATAAACATACTAATGTAAAGTGTATAAAATACATTTTATGTGTATATAATTTAATAGAAACTTTTAGAATTTAAAAGTGATTAATTTTATAGTTTTTAATTTTGAAATAAACATTTTTTTTTTATAAAAATTTAATCAGATATACATTTTATTTACGCTCAGATACCATCTCACATACGATACGCTCGATGTGTAAAGCACTATCTTTTTGTTAATAAAACTTTGTTTTTTTTTTCTTTAATTACGAGATAGACTTTGAAAAATGGATTGCATATATCGAGAAGTTTGCGTTTTATTCCAGAAAAACACAATGCATCGATGTGTATCGATCGATGGCGTATGTTATTTTTGAGAGAGCGTCGCTCTCTGATATTTGGCGGCATCCAGTTCTTGTTTCGAGATAAAACACAGCAGAACGATGAAAAACTCTGTCAAGAATGCATCATCAGTCCCCAAAAAATTCCCGTACGCCGGCAATCTATCGCACGGCGTTCCGCAAACGTGTTAACAGTTTTCGTTGCGATAGATACGAACGACGCGCGCGCGCGTACAATTTTCAAGCGAGCTTTCGCTTAACGAGTTCGAGGACAGGTAAGATTTACGAGAAAAATGCTTGTCAGCGCGGGGATGGAATTTATGAAAACTCTCGTTTCGCCCCGGTCGGCTACGTCAGTCCCTCCCCCTCCCCAGCTCAGAGTTCTCGCCGCCCCTTTTCTTTCCGACGCGCTTCTTCCTCCTTATTTCTCGTCCATCCATTTCCCTCGCGCGGAACTTGGCGCGCCGCTATATCCAGAAAGTACATCGACTTGTGATGTACTTTTTGCGATACATTAAGGCGTATATTTTATGGGACGTGCGTATAACGCGACGGCAGCATACCGCGCTCCATCGACTCAGGGATACGCGAAGTCGCGAAGACACGCGAATAACGTTAAGGGTGCGAACGAGTGACTGATGCGACTCCAGGGGTCGCCTCTCATCCGAGCAGGGGTTATCAACCCCTCTCCGTTAAATTACACTTAACTCGATCTTACGGTCGACAACGGTACCGTTATTTCCATTCGATAAAAAGTCGCACGGTGACAAATAGCATACAGCTCACGTCGACAAATTCAATTTGCAGATGCTGCGGAGCGACGTAACTGAATGCATGGTGTGATTAACGTATGAGGATAAAAATCATTTTAAGTCCTGTGATTGTAATTTAGACATTATTTACTGTATAATGTTGCTATCTAGTGTATGTAAGATGTTTAACTAAATTACAGAAATTAGTATATTTTTTTACTTTCGCTATCTTCTCTATATTTATTTTCTTCTTATTTAAATATTTCCTAGCGTTGTTTACTCAATTTACCAATTAAATATTACCAATAGTAAGCAGTAATAGAAATTATTAATGAAATTCGATATAATTCAAACCATATTCTAAATAAATTTATTGTCACTGGTATTGTTGCCATCGTTAAGAATAATATCGTCGTTTGAATCGTAACTATGATAATAGGCAAACTTTGCTCCATGATGCAAAAACACTAAAAATACACACTGTTATTCCTCCCATCTAATTACAATAATAATAGCCGCGTAACGGCCCGCCTCGATGCCGCACGAATTTACATAAACGTCCGGCATACTTCATTATCGTGTCTATCGATCGTAGAAACGGGATAGGAATCGAGCCGACTCATTCGGGGTGGATCTCATTTAGATTCCCATTCTCGATCGTCTCGCGATTTTCAGAACCAGCTTTATCAGCGGTGGACCGGCACGCGTGCCACCGGCGGATCGAGTTTCCGGTCGAATGCATCTCGCCCGTCGAACGAATTTTCTCTTTTGTGACGTTCCTTTATGACAATTTCAAGATTGTCGGCATCGCGCGCGCACACGTATCGACGCTTCGTCGACGCTTTCAGTCCCGAGATGCATGCGGATGCCGTCAGTAGGGTATGCAAACGGATCCATAATACATAAAGCGCACACGCACCAGTGTGCGCGCGCGAAACACGTAAACGCCATGTGATATCGCGCGCGCGCGCGCGCGTGTGTGTTGCACCACACGTAGCGACGGCTTCGCCGCATCTAATGTACACTTTTCACGTTGCGGCAAACTGCGGCGGGTACCGTAAAGATAGTCCGGGGAAGTGCAAGCCGGTATTACGTGACGTGCCGCTCGATAATGATACCGTCGTCGCACGATAAAAACAAAGTGGGCGTTATACAAACGCATTCGCATATACGTGCGTACGCGCGTATGAAGGCACGCCGCGGTCTGTACAAGCGGCGAAGGTAAAGATAATGAGAAGCATCGCGCTTTAACGGAACTCCGCAACGCGTGCTGAAAATTATACGTTCGCCTTGCCTTATCGCCCCGTCTCGACTTTTCCTCGGCGGGATATTATTAATATATTTCGCAAGGAATTAACTACCGCTTAACAATGATGTGATGATTTAGAACGTTCTCACTACTCAATCAGGCTTAATTATGAAGAAAGATGCGAGAAGGTAGAGAATAGTAAGTTTTTAAAATACGCGATTAAGTCGAATTTATATCGTAATCAAGATATTTTATTCAAAATCAATGGTAAATTGCCATGAGATTATGTGACATCTATTTTTACGTCTTACGCATAGATTGTGGATTTTCAAAGTAATATTTTTAAAACAGAAATAGTTATGTTCACGCAAATAAGTTCAGGCAAATAAATATAATTTTTGAATTAACGATATTATATTTAGATAGATCGTAATCAAGAATTTTTATCAAAACGCAAATGGACATTTGTAAATTGGTCACGAGGTTACGTTTACAAAGAGATCTTTAACATTTAATATTTACATTAGCAAGATCGTAGATTAATGTTCACTTGCAAACCTTTAAAATAGTACGTGTATGTACGTGTCTAATGCGACATAGCGTGGTCAGACACGCACGGTCCGTCGTTCTTCCTGAATTATAAATAACGAAGAAACGTAACGCCAGTAATATCTGTATAAGTTGATTCCCTCATCTCGTATGCTCGATTATAGCCGACATTATCGCGACTCCTCGCAGTCATGTCGCGCAAAGTGCGACACGAAATGAGATCGTCATCAAAGATACCCACTTGCTCGAATACGATATCTGGCGCGAAACTTTTACGAACTTTTTATCGGTGCCGTCATCAAAATCGAAAGACGTAATGCCGGGCGGATCGCTAAGTCGGATCGTTCGACGGCGCGCAAGTAGTAGCGCCGGACGAAGTAGTGCGAGCACGGTTTACGGCAGCCGGCCGGTTATGAACGCGCGTATGACCGGATACGAAGTGCGCTTCGGTGAGTGCGAGCGAGCCGAGGGGGGCCAGGTGTGCTCTCAGCAAACGAGATGGATGTGCTGGATGTTCGCATATCGCGTGACCACTCGATCAACGCCGCCGCGAGTTGACAGTGACTTACGCACCCGGGCACTCAACGAGATATGACATGCGCCACTGGTCGCGCGCCGTCGATGGGGCGCCCCCATTGTTACCCTACCTGTGTACCCGCCAAACACCCTTAATCTTTCTATCTTTCATAGCCTTTGTCATCGTTCGATCGCTCACGTACCCCATATTTCTCTCCTCTCCCCTCGCGCTCCCACCCCGCCTTTATCGGCCTACTTCCCGTCTCGCGAATAAAGTGCAACGTTCGTTGCTCGCCGCGATAATGTCGTTTATTTCACGCGGCGGTACTTTTTGCAATAAAAATCGCATTCTAAAACCCTCGGTACGAGCCCTCGGGGGACACACGTCGCCCGCGCAACGACGACGTCTCGGCGAACGAGCGACGATGTAAAGCCCGATCGCAGTGATTGACAGACGGTGGTGTTACTTACCGGAATCCAGGACCGTGTATCGTGGATTTGACGTGTCGATAGGCAGCATATCTCGTACCCAGGAGATGATGGGCGTCGGTAATCCAACTGCGGCGCAAAGAAGGATCGCGTTGTGTCCCATTTCGACTACCTTCGTCGTCGGCGCTTGAGTGATCATCGGGAAACCTACTGGTAGATTCTCCGCTGTAATTAAAAAATAAAATGTCTTTATTAATTATTAGACACTATGCTTAAAAGTCTGAAGTAGCAGGTACATTTTATGCAGCAAATGCTGATAATTATATATATATATATATATATATATATATATATAGAGAGAGAGAGAGAGAGAGAGAGAGAGAGAGAGAGATGAGAGTTGATGCACCTTTTAAGAAAGTTCTCTAAAGAGCGAATATATAATAATCGCAAAAGGATAACGTATACGTGATGCGTAGTTCATAATAAATACAATATTTCAATACATACTTTAATAAACACGTTATACAAGCACAGATTTTTAGTGTTAGAAAAGCTGTTGTACTTTTATGAACTTGCTATTTGCAAGATTGTTGTATTAATTTTTCTTAAGAGTAAAGTAATAGGATTTTTAATATTTTAAGGTAAAACGCGAGAGCTCAGGGAGTTCATTGCGCTCTTATACGTTCACGTGAACTTAATTGTATTTGTTTGAGCTTTCGTATGTGCACAGGCGTGTTTGCGCACACTGAGTATAATCGATCAAAAATTTTTGACTGCTTCATTCGTTATTCATCTACAAGATGTATGATCTTCTTAGATATCAAAATAATCAAATAATGATATATAGCAGAGCGAATACATATACGTGGATTAGTTATACAGAGATAACATTTAGTCGGGAATGTCAAAATATTCGATGTGTACACGTCTTTTACATTGATGCGAGGAAAACTTTGTGGCTCGTCAATTATATATCGGACGTGTCGTGGAGTAGATCCGGATAACTCTCTGTGGATCGTAGACGGGCATCCGGCGACTGGTCTCGCGGGATCGAAAGTTAGGAAAAGCCACTGGAACTGGTCGGCTACGCCGTTCCCATTTCCCATCGCAGAAAACAGATCTTCCGTCCCTCGAAAGGGAGCCCGCTGATATGGATAGATGTGCCGGAATACCGATGCAATCAGAAATGGAATCACAGAATTCAATATACCGCGCGAGGATCTTTTGAAAGGATCTGCCAAAAAGATCAAACAAATCGCGCGATTCTCGTTTGGCAGTTTCGTTTTTCGCATGTTGTATAATTGGAATAAATATCTCGCAAAAGATTTTAATTCGCTATTTGTTAACTGTCAATTCTCTTCAGATATTTCTTTTTATAACTTCTCTAAACAATTATATGAGAGATATATGTAATAAAATCATCTGATAAACAGGTTTCTTTTTAATAACGAGAAAAAACATGTTAAACTAATTAAAATGGACAGTTATTTGCCAAGATGTTGTATATATTCGAGAAAATATAAGAAAAATGAAGTAAATATTTATATTATTAAATGGTACCTATCCGACGATGTTCGGATCTTTGTGGATTTTAATGGGCTATACATTCACCACGGGTGATCGATACCCAATTAAAAGATAGAGATTGAGCGCGTCAAAGGAACGATGCACAAGTCATGCGTGAAGTTTAGCCTCGGGGCGAGCAAGAAGATTAATTCGACCTGTTTCGAGGTACACGTGATCCGACCCACATCGCTCCCGTTCTTCATGTAATTACGACGGCGCTACATTAATCCTTGGGGTGAACTCGTAGTTAAATCTAAGTTGGCGACGCGGCGTACGAAGTTCCGAACAACTCCCGCGATTGTCCTGCTTCCGTTTCGACGGTGCTCGTACGACAGAGATGAGGACAATTTACTTGAACCGATTTAATAACGACCTCTCGATGCTTATTTATAATGTAGATTTTATTTTGCAGAAAATATGAAATTAAAGATCCAATAATGTATGATAGAATTATATTTTCTACAAATCACGTATAAAAAGGGGTCATATCTTTCAAATTTTTGCATTCTTTTCTCGGATCATTTTATATTTTTTAATTTTATGTTTAAAGTTAAATTTCTTATAGAAACGATGCTTTTTATTATACTTTGTCATTAATAAATTAAAATTTGGATGCTGCGAAGATTTAATATAAAGTTTTCCATTTCAAATTATAATTTATAAAGAAGATGGCTCTGTAATTTTTACAAATTTAACTATCTGAGGTTAAAGTTACTGGCGAACTTGAGACTTATTACAAGGCCCACAAACTAGGTGAAAGTTCGCCGTAAGGGCGCGATCAAACTGCAATTACCATCGACGCCTCGGGGTGGCTCTTAGAAAGTCCATCTTTCACAGTCTCGTCAATTACAAGAGCAATCGGAACTCGCGGACGAAGTTAGTGGTCGGCAAGTACTTTCGCGTATTCTGATCTACTCGTCTCTATCCGCGAATACATTTTAAAGCAATGAACCTGTTGGAGCTTGGTAAGCCAGTCTCTCTCGTTCACTAAAGATATATTTGAAGACTGGTACAATTGCGTCGTTTAAAATTTTTTAATCTTTTTTCCCCTTTTATAATCTTGATTAACCATCTTTAATTATTAACGTTATATGAGGAGTCGATATTTATTGCGGACAAAAGAAAAATTAAACAGATTTCACTTAATTGTCTCATCATTATCTTCCATTTGTCCATATTTAGTTTCTTTTATGGGAAGATATTCCTTTAATAATTATTTGAAATAAAATCGGCATAAATGGGTTTCTTTTGGTTAAAAATATTTTTACATTTACAAGATATCGTCTAACTTTATATTTTCAACGCCATCGGCGTTATTACCTTAAGTCAATTTCTTCGCTTTTAGAATCTATATTTAAAAGAGATAATAACATTTGTAGAGAGATAAATTAAAAAATGATGACAAGAGATAAATTTCGTGCAATCTGATTTTCTTGGACATTTCGAGTTATTGTTAAATCGAGATTAGTAAGTACATAAATTAATATTTTTATCTGCCAAATTAACAATTCTACTGTTAACATGGACAGAGAGAAGAATTTAATTACATCATTATATGATTTATTCGCTTCAACGTAATAAAACATTTAACTGTATTACTTCTTTAATACAGATTACAATGACGTTGTGTATACGTATTATCACACATGTATCGAAAACATTCAAGTTAATAGACGATGCACGATCCAATCGAATTGCTGGGCTCTCTCTCTTTCTCTCATGCACATAGTGCAGAGGTAAAACCATCGCAAATAGGTCAAGCAATTTAGCGGCTATTTGCTACTATAGTCGCAACTATTGTGCATTAAGGAACTCGAAGCTATTATACAAGTCGCGTCGCTCTTTCTTTCATTTTCTCGGCGAAATCTGTCAAATTCAACGGGATTCGCGTGCTATTAACGCGCGAGAAAGAGGCCGATAGAGGAGAGCGATGGGTCCGATGCTCGAACAACCTCCAGGATTTTCTCAGGGTCTTCTCCTCTCCCCATTGTCTTCTTCCGCGGCGCCGCTTCTTTGTCCTCGTTATCGTCCGAGTTATCCGACGCGCGGCTGCGCCAATTATATCGGCGACCGAGAGAGCGCTTCGCGGCCGACAATAGAAATCGCCTGCAGACTTTCCGCGTGGCCCCCGCAGCCATTTCCACCCTCTTTCCTCTCGTCGTCCTTTTCCACCCGGTATATCCTCTTTCCTCCGCGCGCTTTTCCACCGGCGACAACAAACAATACAAGCACCTGACATCGACCGCGTCGCAACGACGACAAAGTCGTCGGCAAAGCTATTGTCCCTGCCTGGCGATCCGGCCACCGCGCCTTCCTCGTGTCCGAGGTCGCGCGACGACTATTGTACGACCGGAGAACGAGCACGACTACGACGATGACGACGACAACGGTGCAACGACAACGAAGACGACGACCGTCGCCACCGCCTTTTTCGTGGAGGACGTGATTTTGTGGGAATTTGTCTTTCTTCCCGGTCTCCCCCCCCCCTCGTTCTCTTTACATTCTTTCATTCCTGGTTTTCCTCCTTTATTTGCGATTTCTCGCTCTGCGCACCACTTGGCTATGCACGCAAATGCGCGCGCATAAAAGCGCGAATATGATGGACCGAGCGCACGTGGACGAGTTATTGTCGGGGATGAACGCCTTCTTTTTTACAATTTCCTTTTACGACGCTTTGCACCGTTTCTCTCTCTCTCTCTCTCTCTCTCTCTCTCTCTCTCTCGCTTTATCTCTATTCGCACATTGAGTTTTTTTTACCGTTACATTTAGATTTATGTTTGCCGCAACGCGATCGTAAGATCAGAGTTTCACGCGCGAAGAGATTTTTCTTTTCAGAGATTCTTGCCTGACAAGACACAAAATACAAGCTTAAGTTACAGACTGTGTATCTTGCAGCAAGATGACGAAAAATATATCGAATATACTGTATATTTTTCTCACACTTCGTCCGGAATCAGCACAATTCTATGTAGAACCGTAAAATGATTAAAGATAAATTTAGTGGTGACGTTCTCTACCGTGTTAATGTCTGACTATATAATGACATTCTCTACTGGTGACATTTGTCGCTTAATTTCCGCGCGATGGAATGAATCTCTAACTTTTTGATTAATGTATATTACAATGATGACAACCGTAAAGTAACTTTGTGAATCTGATATAAAATTGTTTTGATGTTGTTACGAGCAATTATTCGGTTGGTGTAATATAAAATAACTGAAGTACCGTGAAAATTATGATAATAGAATGTAAAATATCAACTATTGCCTTTGTTACTTGGGATTACTTGAGTTCGAAGGCGGATATATGAAGAACGTTGAGACACATCGTAACGATTTGTCCCCTTCTACGCTTCCACTCTCGCATCCTCCATCTTCCGTCTTATCGCATCATCTAGCGGGCCCGCGTTTCGTGTCGTACGAGTGAAATATAATGGAGAGAAATCAATAGAATGATCGGTTTCAAATAGCTCGCTTTACTTCCATCCCTTTAGTTTCGCCTTGTACGTGAAGAATCCTTTTATCGTTACTTTCGACGTCACTCCCGCGTCGCGATCGTAAGATTTCAGGGCACACTCTAAAAGGGAGGAAAGAAGATATTGCGCTTTCTTTGTTCGAGGACGTTTCCGTGAAGGGCCGCGCGGTCGACGGTCATGAAAAAAGATTCTGACTGATCTCTTTGGCACCCTCGTTTTACGAGGAGACGCTTACTGGCGATAAAGGAATTGTTTTCTTAGAGGGTTGAAGTTATATATATATATAAAGGGCTCGGCAGCGCTCTTTTCGCGAATGGCGCGGCGAGCGTTTCTTTCGAATTTTGTTGACTCTTCCTATTCCGACAATCCTGCGAGCAGTAGCGGCTCTAGCGCTCCGTAACGTGTATTTCCGCAAAATTTGCTCGTTGCCGAGCCGCAACTGCATTTGCCATTGGCAGCAAATATTTGCTCTACCTCAGCCGGCGGCGAAAACGAATATAATAGGAATAAATCGTAATTTTAACAGCGGTGTTTCGTATATTTGATTGAGCAACAGGTGATCAATTCGTGCAAAGCCCCGTAATGTTCTCTTTCGTGTTATCATTCGGCTCATACATAATTGATAACTAGGATTAAAGCAAATAAGAGCCGATCTATTGATGGAAAAAAAAAAGGAAACGATCAATGAGAAGAAAAATGAATTTGCCGGTGTCGTCATGACGAAATTGCTGCGAGATAACCAGATATACGACAGTTTCGAAATCGGCGATTTCACATTGGGATCTAGAGAATCTACAATGAGAAGTCCGCGGGACTGGCACGTAGTTGAGTCTCTGAAATATTGACGGCTTACAGGATCGTGTTGCAAGGACGAGGGTGCGTGCCGAATCATCGTTCGTCGTGTATAAATTTTCCTCACGCGCGACATTTTACGAAAATAAGAGCACGCGGCGTAGGCGTCGCGCGGCGACTTCGAAAACCCCGAGAATCAAACCGCCGGACATAAATAACACGTTGTAACTGTGGAGGAAATAATAAATTTCCGTCTTCCGTCTTTCCGGCGCGAGATAGCGCATCGCGGCCCGATGTAATACAAAAACGTGACTGGCGCTCGAATAATCAGCATATTTCGAAGGAAAAAGTAGCCCGAGGGTCAGATACGCGGCCCCCTCGAGAAAATCGATACGGAAAAATCGCGCGTCTCGTACGTATCTCCCGACGCTTGAATCGAATCGCCTTCGACTTTCGTAATCGGAGTCACAAATATTCGCGGCAGTGTATCTCGCGATGCATACCCCGGGTGCGGCATCTGGAAACGACATCTCCAGGGATGTGCAGTCCCCAGACTTCGCGACGGACGGAGGGCCGTTACATCGGATCCCAACGTTCCAATCGATTTGGAACGATCGAAGATCCGGCTACTTTCGAATTCCGAATATCACAGAGAAGGAGTAGTCTGTTGTACATTTTTACATTCTTTCAATCTCGTTTTTCGTTCTTTTTAAGAATTTCTTTTTTAAAGAGATACATTTCTGTAATAATGTTCTTAATGTAACACATTTAGATATATCGTTGCAGTGATAAAACATAGCTCGAGGAAAGTTTACTTATTTTTAGGATTGCTTGTTAGAAGTAGATTTTTCATTTCAATATTATCGATGAGATTTTTTGATACATCTCATTTTGGATGCAATAGAGAAAACTGCGACAAAGCAATCGGACTTGGATAGTTCCGCTATCCGGCTGCGAAATATTCTGCCAATTCACTCGAAACTTTCGTGGTCGACCTTCTTCTCGCGATCTTTGTGTGCTGACTGGTTGTGAAGTTTCCATCCCTTGAGGAGATACGAGAAAGTAACCTGGGGCACTTCGATACGTCCCGAGACACTTGAGAAGTTGGCGGATGAAAGAGTGACAGGCCAACGGGGTTCGATGGGGTTGTATGGGCCAGGGGGAGAACTGCCACGAAGATTTGCGTGGAGAATGTCGGATGACGGAGTTTCTATCCACTATTGGCAGGCTTTCTGGAGCCGCGGGTGGTGCAATTTAGGTAATATACCTACAGGTATGGGAACGATCTTGTTGCGGTCCGCAGGGAATATTTTCCGCGCATCGCGAAAGCAGCCGCAGGCTATAGGATGTTACAGCAATTATGTGAAATCGCAAATAAATGGAACTGTTTAGATTATATTACAGAATTTCGTGTTGCTCGCTTCTTTCCCCGAGAAATTTCGGATTGTACGCAATGATAAACAGAGAATATTAATTGTGAGAACATTAATAATAAAATAGCACATTGCGTGCGCAATATAATTACATAATACATGATTGATATCATATATTGAACTATATAATAACTAGTTAGAACTTGATAAATATTAACGAAGTCTATTCAAAATTTAATAGATTAACTAAAACATTTTTATGGATTACGCAATTAATTTAGGATCAGTTTTCTTCAATAACTGACTTTAACAGTTTCTGATTAATATATATATGAACTCTAACAATATAACTAAATAATAAACTTCTACACGTAATTCAATTTCTAACAGAATTTAATTTATAATGTGAAAATAAAAAGATATATTTTGAATTAAAAAATAAAATTTTGTGGCCAATAATGAACTTTATTTTTAATTAAAAAAAGATCGATCCTAATTTGATATTAATTATTGAAAATATTAATAGAAAAAAATAGCTTTTCTTTATATTTCTTTTTTAATACTGCTCTCATTTCACTACCTACTATATTACCGGTAATTATATTAACAAATAAACAGAATTATTTTCAAAATAATATAATGATAAGATACGATTAAGCTTTCAGAAATTATTTATAAGATAACAATACCTTCTCATAATTATTAAACATAACGCACATGCGATCCGCCGAGTCATCAAATGCTATTAACTTTTACGATTTCGTAATTGCGCCCGTGTTTCTCGATGCCTCGTACTGCTAAATTATGTTAGCGCCAGAACGTAGCACGAATAACGAATGATTCAGCGGGTTTTCAATCGCACCGGGGCGAATGCAGTCGTACGTACGCATCCGTAATGATCGCGTCATCGTCTGAAATAAAATTCACGTCCGGTCATGGAGGCAAAGGGAATTAATCGCTGTCGGTTCCAAGTGAGAGAGCCGACCAATAAGGGACGTGCCAATAAACCACGTAGGATAAAATCCGCCGTAAAAGTCTCAGGCAAACGCGCCTTCATAATTCAAGCATATGCGGCGATGCAGCTGCAGGCGTACTTTCTGGACATGGACGTATATTTATGGGGTGTTCCAGAAATCGCATAATTTTTCTTTAAATTTTTTTAGCAACCATTTGATTGGACGCTATCTTTCAATTTGTCGATTTCTAACAATAGATCATAGTTTAGTAAGTTTCGAATTAAATTACTTTAAAGTCTCTGATTAAAAGTTAATTAAAAAAACAGGACAATCTATTTGTTAAAATTCTTTATTTTTGCTTTTAATTTAATTATCGATATATCAAAATTCTCGTTGAGAGAGAGAGAGAGAGAGAGAATTTTAAAAAAATTGGTGAAAGAATCCGTATAGATGAAAGAGCTTGCTGCGGTGTGTCTGGGACGCCCTGTATGTACCCTCATATATTGGCCTCACGTCATTTCAAGAGAAATCGATCTATGCGAAATTGCCCTGAGTCGCAGAAAAAGAGCCCCTCGAGTTCGGGACGCCGGTGCAAATCGCTCCAGAACGAAGCGAAGAAAACGTCACGAAATCGGGGAATTAAGTTCGGGAATGGCAAACGACGCGATTAAATTCTTATCGGAGATGCGTCCACTTGCTGACTAGCGTGAAAATTTCTCCTCAAAATACATCGTTTTTTACTGGTTCTTAATGTACGTGTAATTTATATTTTTATATTTGTCTACACAACAAACAATATTTTCAAGACTATATATTTCAGTTATCATCAGCAATTTCTGGTGGGAAAATTCGCCAATTATTTCGCAGAACAGAGTTATATTTCGTCTTAAATATATCTTAGATTTTATAGAGGAGTGAGAGCCGGGAGCATGCAGTAAACTTGAGGGTTAAGAGCTACGAGCTCCTCTCGGTAGCAACGCTACAAAAAATGCGTCAAAGTATGTCGTGTGCGATTTAACGAGACTGTGCGAATGACGTCTGGTCTCCTTCCCTCCTTCTCGGCGCGCTCATTTTTCCTGAATACGATTGGAGAAAACCCGAGAGCCGCGTACGCGGGCGGGTTGTAATCGCTTCACCAACAACAAGTACGTCGAGCGTCATGCTAGTTAACTTCATTAAACGAAGAACCGGGGTGGTGCAAGCTACATTACCGGAATATAAAAGCTTGTCTCTCGGAGTTGCACTAACGTTCCAATGCTGGCGGCAGGTGGTGTAAAAGGACACAAGAAAGTAGAGGATGGGCGGGGGTGAGCGGGCGGTTTCGTAATATCCGAGCTATCCTCTCAACGAGTCGGCCCGCCTTAACAGGGCCTCGCCATCGAGTAGGTTGGTTTCGAGCGGCGGCTCTTAAGGGATTAAGCTTTAAAGCCAAACTCGCCTTGGACGGTTGAGACGAGGGGGCGGGGTGTAGAGAGGTATCGAAGAAAGTCGTCCTAAATCGTCGTTTGATCTCGTAATTAATACCGTTGGCTTTACAAATTGGCGAGATGAATGGAGTGAAACCTGTGGATGACTTCTCTATCGAAAGGATAGCTGGAAAAGTGAACGTGACGTGGAACAAAATCGTTCTATTCTATATAACGAGGGGGGAGGGGAGGGGAGGGGAGAAAAGAAGAACAAGTTCAATCGAAGGTTGTCGTAATTTTTTCCCTCGAACATTGCACGTCGCAGCAGGAAAAACATCTTCGTTCTAATTCTTTTTAAGTACGAAACGTTGTGACAACTATTTTATATTTCTATGCTGCTACTTTAATCTTGAAATATCCTTGCGAACGTTATGGTCTGTCTAGCTCGATAATCGTAGCTAGAATTTTTAAAACACAAGGTTCGCGTGATTTTCCTCCAATAGCGAGAGCTATTTAATATTTTAATGCCTGACTTTTTATTTCAATGCAAAAATAACACGGTGCACCCGGTAAACTGGGTCATTCGTATTCGAATAACGGAAAATAGAAATGGTACTTTAGAATTAAATACACAATATTTCCACATTTGTTCGCGCGATTAATTAAAAGGACTGCCGTCAACATTTTGTAGAACTATGATCATGAACATGGCGATCTTCTGGTAGAATTACGACATTCGCATGAGGGCTACAAGAGAGGATTATAAGGGACACAAGTCCTTTTCAAAGGAATAATTACTGTTTACGCCATCTTGGATTACGGCGATTATATTTCACGATGTGAAATGGACTCTTAGGGATAAGCCCGCGTCACAAATGCTCCCCCTTCTTTTTTCAGGATAAGCTTAATGAACAGCCCAACGTGTATTCCAAATATTTCATTTTAATCCCGTAAACTCTCCAAGGGTGAATGCGTCCTTCAGCCTTCAGTATTATAAACAATAAATCGTATAAAATTCTATGTTTACCGTTGCATTTAATGTTCGTATATAATACTATTAATGGTATGATTTTTCAATGTAATAGCAGAATCTAAAATATTTTAACAATCTTGTTCTATTACTAGAACTAGAAGGATGATCAGAAAAGAACATTAAAAGAAGACACTTTTATTATATTTGTGATCGTCCCATTTATTTAATTTTTCTGTTTACCTTTAGGTATCTTATAAAAATAGAAATCAGACATTATTATTATTATCCTCTACGATCTTCCACTTGTCTGTGAATTTTAGTTTAATTGAAAAATTTCAATTTACATTTTATATTCATATTCTTTATGTTCTGATATATACGTATATATATATATATATATATATATAT
>VBVR01000302.1:0-57965 GCA_011638315.1 Tetramorium parvispinum | reverse complement strand
AGATAAGATGTTTAGAAAAAATTATGAAGTATTTTAACAAGTTTTATGTGAGTTGTGTTATTGACTAACAATGTCACTGACGAACCACCTTCATCGCGCGTATTTAACAGATCGTTCGCATTTTTGTCTGCTTTATGAAAAAAATTGTTTCAAGCTTCAACGTGAAATGTTGCGTAATCATAGATATATATATGAGTGAGAATCGTATTGTCTCATATACAACGCGAAATATTTAACATCTGTTACCATCTGTTCGAGAATGAAATAGGGGAAGTCGAATAGACAATGACTCATGAAATTGAAATATTACATGACAATTATTTGTAATTAATTAATTTGAAAAAAAGACAATCGACGAAAAGGACTTTCAATATTATCATTGTACATAAAGAAACAAATATCTATTATCATGCCACAAGATACCTTCTTTTGTAAATTTTCAAAAGAAATTGGCAACAATAATATGATTTTATCATTTGTGAGCCACTGTATATTCCACGGCATGGAAATAAAGGGATCGCGCGTACGCGGGAAGTTCGATATAACGAGAGAAAGTCCTCTTTATTCGTGGATTCCGCTTTATCCCAGCGCGACGAACGAATAAAACGGATAAAGCAAAACGCGAACCGGAGCGAGCTCTCCCCGTCATTATATCGCGAATGTCGAAAGAAATATAAATGTTCCCGCGTCCTTCGCGCTGTTGGTGGGATCGGCCAGAGGCGGTATCTTCCATTGCTCGAGCATGAATTTCAAACCGATGACTGAACGGAAAATGCGCGATGACTGGCCACGAAAATTATGCAATACCTCCACATCGTGTATTCTCGTCCTTCCGCCACTTGTACAGCACCGGTATATTTCGGACATGATAATCGTAACGCGATATTCACTCGCAAGCGAAATTGTATCCGTCTGCTACATATCAAAATATACGGATAGCGTGCTACTCGATTTACAGCCGTTTGCGTTGCAACGCATTTCGATGTGTACGGTTCTCACGAACGCAATCGAGAAGAGCTCAATTCTTCGCATTATTGAGAGATACGCCCGGATGATGCCTCGCGCTCGGTAAAGTATCTCGAACACCGTCCGAACTGCAACCCCATATCCTAAATGGAGATCCCATGTCAGCCGCTGAATTTGCAATGAAACCGGATCGAATATACGATAGGACAGTAATATGCAATTAACGACCTTTCAATAGTCATCAATATTTATGCGTTTTAATGCGTATTCCGATAGTATAAGTAACGTAAAAGCGTTATTTCCCCGGGTCGCACATAAAATATGCGCAATTATTTTGTGCCCCGTCGAGTAACGGCGAAACTAATTTCCTCCGTCAGGTCGACAATAAAAGAACGATGTAGAAAAGCGTTTACTGTAATTTACTGTAATTTAGGGTGTTACAGAGGTCGTATCTATGTCGCGGATCAGCGGCGTTTTATCGTCTTAATCAACGTTATTTTATTTCTTTTGAGAGAGAAACTATTACGGCGATTAGCATATTTTTTAAGGTATTATCGCCAAGTCGATCTCGGAAAATTAACAGGCAAGTGATGCAAATGAGAGCATTAGCATCTTTAGCGGATGTATAAAAATTGTTTGAAATAATTATACGCTTTATTACACAGTATCATTTATTGAAGAATAAATAGTAATAGAAAATTTAATATGCAAGATTCAGAAAAGGATGACTTTTTTAAGGAAAATGGTTCAATCGGTAAAATTAAACGGTAAAAGTAAAAAAATCCGATAAATATAATATCGAAATTAAACAAAATAGAAGAGAGATTCGATACTTCAGTTAAATATTTTTATAATTGTAATACGGATGCATAACAGATGCAGATCCACTGTGAGAAAAAAGTTCTTCATCGCGTTTGCATTTTGTATGCTAAATAGCAAATCTTGTAAACATTCCTTTCCGAATGGAGTTACATTTGACTCCGCAATTAGATTCCAGGATTAATAAGTACATTAAGCCACGTGGTTACAATAGGAATTACAGAATACCATTCGTTAACAAGGGTAGATAATCAAACTAACTTTAATTGCACCAGGGAATTGTTCCTCTGGCATTGCTGGCAGTTTCCGACATTTCATTATATCGGCTTGCTGTCATTTTCTTGCGGTGTACCCTAGTGCTGCGTGTAAACGTCGCCGAGTACATCCATAAAATTAATACGTCAATCCGTATAATCTCGTGTCCATGTGACAATCACGCGAATACAACGAAATTACATTGAAAAGCATAGAACAAAGCATTGTTCCGTCCGCTCGCGACGCCGTAATTTTAGTCTGCCATTTCGCTTCACTCGTCTCTTTTTCTTTATCTCTTTTCCACTCTGTAAAAGACGCCGCTCTTGAGTGGCGATACAAAAAACGCCTTATCTCGTTCTGCCAACCGGGCGTTAATTAATTTGCGCAATATTTTAAACCCCCCCACTCTAGGCACTTTTATCGATTCTTTTTAATTTCGCAGCGACTTTCAGAGTTCTACTTGGCTTCATCTTCCTTTTCCTTCCAATTATAATATTAAATCTCAGATATTAAAATATGGAAAAATAAGAAAAAGAATTGTTTATACTTTAGCATGAATGAAGAAACATAGTTCGTTATTAAATTTTTTTTTAATTTAATTGTTATATCATTTATTTGATTCTATCTGCAGATCTATATGCAGTGAAAAATAATTTTTGGAAAATAAACAATTACCAACGTCAAGTCCTCCAAATCGCTGTTCTTCGCTTTATCCTCGAATACAATTTCGCATACCATTCCCGCGAAGGCAAACATTATCGCCATAATTCGCTCGATAATTCGAACAGCTTTGCACCGGACGAAATACACTCGGACGTGTACACGTGTCACTGTTTCGTTTACATCGCGCCCGTAACACGTGAATAATTGGAACTTTGTTAGTCGCACTTAGCGCAAGCTGCACTAAACGATCAATCGCCGTCATGGTATTCAACGGGTCATCCATTGCGAAGGAACGGGCTTCTTTGTGTGTTCCCGTCGGCGAGCGAGTAGCCGGAATACGAAATCTACAGACATCCGGAGGAATTGTTGCGGAGTGGCGAGAAAACAGGGCGAAACATGGAATCGCTATTAGCCGGATCCGGTTTCGTAAAACTACGGGTATTGTGTATAACGCCGGGCGATGGTCGGAGAATACGCGCCACCGTGTGAAATAAACCTGATGAAACTGTAACATCGAAGTTTACTACGGTAATATTCACAAATTATTCACGTGTTACGGGTGTTTCGATCGCGATCGTAATAAAATGAAATTGGTATATGATCGGTTAATTTTTGGTGTAATTTCGTTAGTGTACACAACGAACGAAGTAAAGTCAAAGTAATTTATCAATGCAAAATATGCGCTTAATGCATGCAAAATTCAATAGCCGCGCAAACGCTAATCTATTCCTAAATCGTTGTCTGACATAATCGCTTTTATAATCTATTGCATGAAACGCAGCTCCGAAGAGAAACTCATAGTTGATGCTCATTATATAGATACGAATTAATTACATAAATATCTAAGGCCCGACTGTGTGTTATTAACGAGGCTTAACATCGCTGGTGAGGTACACTGAATGAACAAGTCGCAATCAAAAATGTATAAAGGACTCGAGGGAATTTTAATCCAATGTATAACGAGCATTAATAATGATTTTCGAACGCCCTATATTGGTGGACCATCAATATTTATGTGGTCGTTAATAACCATCGATACTTATGTGCACATTAATAACCAAATGTTGAACATAATCGATAACTATCTCCACTACATTTTTTATCTCATTATGTAATAAAATTAAAGTTTGGAGGATCCGGAAATAATAATCGCATAATTCTCTCTCTCTCTCTCTCTCTCTCTTTCTTTCTTTCTCTCTCTCTTTGTTTCTCTCTCATGATTTTAGATAATGAAATGAATTATGTACCGTTAGATTTAACGAGAATACTTAAGAAATTATGACGATAACGTGCGTTTAAAATATCGTCACGATGAATTTTTCATAATTAATTTCTTTATCTCTGTCGCCAATATATACACGTTACATGGCTTGACAAAATATAGTAAAATTTATATCTTTTATATATTTATATTTTTTATGTTACACTATTTAATCATTTTATATTACGTACGCATATTTCTTATTTATTTAATAGAAGTTTAAATTTATATGTACGTATATAGAAACTTAGGAATTTTGTTGAAGAATTATGCCATTTCTACTTATTCATCATTACTGTCAACTATGGCTGCAATAATTCAGTAATTACAATGTAAATAATTCATAAGCAGAAGCACATGCCGTAAATTATAGTATAGCACAAAATAGTATAGCAGGTCGTTTATTTGTACGTAAACGTCAGAGCTGAACGAGCACTCCGCGTTGCAAAATTACCCGGATTTACCGCACTCTCGCCGTCAAGGTCGCATCTTAATGGGCATAAAAATCTCAACGAATCGCGAGAGAGTGCAAAATTACTGCAATTTTCTGCCACAAGTGGTCGGCGGAGACTCCTAGAATATAATGGCTCGCAGGAAGGCTTTTTTAAAGCTTCGTGGAATAAAGAATGATTCTCATGCCCGCATCATCGTCGTTTTCGAAAAATAAGATCGAATTAATAGATTAGACTGTGGTTACAACAAAGTGAGCTTTTAACGACACGAACGAGTGGTAATTTGCAAAGTACAGTCTGAGCTTTAACAGTATCAACCGTATGGTCCAATGTTCTCGTAAAGCTTTCGAGAAAATTAGAAGGTTTCTACGTACGTCGCGTTTTTACACATATTCTCGTTTTTAATGTAAAATAATCGGCTTGATAAAAAAGATTTATTCAAAGTTTTACAACATTATTTTAAAATCCATAGTCCTCCAATATAAATTATTTTTTACATGAATTATTTTACCACGTATACTCTTTGTAATAAAAAATTTTATAGATTTATTCTTAAAAATTTGACTAAAGGCCGCTTAATCTCACTTATATGAAAAGTATGCAATTTTATTTATACTGCAATAGCGGCAGTAACTGCAGTAATGTAAGATCCATTTTAAGAAAATACTAAACCGCAATCCGGTATGTGTACAGATCGATAGGAACAAAAGGGTAAACACTATATGAGATTTACATCTATACGTAATCTACTGAAATATAAGTGACCGCGTAGGCGTTGATTTGGACTACTTGCAACTACGCCTACACATACCGCCTATGACGTAAAAACGTGAACGGCGATACTTGTGCGGGTTTGCTACGATAGAACGAGCATGTAATCAACTGGCTATCAAATATGAAATCGCAAGGGAAATGGGCACAGAAAATTTTGCCGCAAATATTTGCAAATTCGAATGAATAGGTTGATGAATGTATCGATGAAATATTTTAAAAGCTTTCATTATTTCTTTTTACGTAGCGCTATAATTTTATTAGAAAATTTCACGCGATTTAACAAAGCCGTCGCATAATTTTAGTCAAAGAAACATACCGTTAGTTTTATTCAAGTCACGTAATAATATACGAAAATTAAGTTTGTCTAACTATCGCCCTCGGATATTTTAGTTTTTCCCCTCTTTTAATGTCTTTTATTCTCGGTGAAAACAGATTAATACTTTTGTCACGTGTGAATTATTGGATAGAAGAAAAATTTGTTGGAAGAAATTTTCTGGAAAACAAATTCGAGTAATTTATAAGTTCAGTGTTAAGAAAAGCACAATTAAAATAATTACAATCGCAGAAAATATAGACAGAAATGTTTCCTATGCATTTAAGAAATATATAAGATATAAAAAATATATATGTCATCTCAAAAGAAAGAGAGAATGATTTTCGATTTAATTATATAGTAGAAAAAGCATGATTAAAGAAAAAGGCGATTGCTCGAAGAAAAACCTTACTGTTCAGTCAGTCACATGTAGCAAATATTTTATTTAATTACATCACATTAATTACAGTATATTATTTATTTGTGTTTTAAAAAAATGGACTAAATTTTTGCACGTTTAAATTTAATATTAAACAGTCAAGATATAATGAGAGTCGTAAAGAATCATTATGAAGACAATCACCATGAAGAATGATAAACAGTAATGTTACAGTCTCGCCCCATATAGGAAGCGACGGAGGAATTTTCATTAAGCATCACATGCGCGTTTAGTATCATTGTCACGAACTTCCAAAGTATTTATCCTTCGGGAAGGTCGATGAATTACACACGTCCCCGAAGGACAGAAATGGAATCCCGTTTCTCAGGTTATCCCTTACCGAAAGCCGAATTGATATTATGCAAACGTGGATCAGCAGCGTTACGATTGCCTTCAGGGCAGAGCCCTGCAGGGATCTAAAGATAATCAATTTCAATGACAACATGCAGATACGCGTCGAAAGTATGTTAACTCAGTAGACCAGATTATTTTCTCTTCTAATTTCGAAACGCCTCGTGCTTCATATATTATATAAAAATAAAATGGTCAGAGAGAGAGGGAGAGAGAAATTTATGATTTCTTAAAAAAAATTCGGAACAGAAGTCTATTTTACCAGCTTATAATTAATCTTTATTTTATGCAAAACTTCTTTGTGAAATATTTCTTATTAAAAACTTTGAATCTGAATAAAATAATCTAAAATTTATACAAGAAGAGAAAAATGAAAAGGTTAAAAGTTTATAAATGAAGAATTTCATTTATAAAATGTAAAATATTTGAAGCCTTTTTGCATTTAATAATACGTAACGAAATATAATATGTCAACAATGTTTATCATAATATATCTGCTTATACATAGTATTTGATAAATAGCTATCGTGATTATTTTGGCAATTATAATATTTGCTTAAATCGGTTAATCAACGTTAACATTTGTACAATTTGCAAGTCAATTTTTCGATGCAACTATAGCATATAGCGCGCATACTTTCTAAGCCTTTATAATGGAAAGGAAAGTTCGATAATACAAAGTTCCACAGAGAAACTGTAACCCAACTATAAGCCCTCGAGCGTGATGTATACAATCCCTCTCTTTCTCTCTCTCTCTCTCTCTCTCTCTCTCTCTTCTGTACACGATTATATTCTCAAAATTACATAGCCGAAGAAACACTTATGTAGCTAACGTGGCTTATACCTCGTTATGCACCCCACGTTGCGAAGTTCGCGCGCGAGATGTGTTGCGGCAATTGCTGTTACAGGCGACTTCGAGACTCTCGGGGTTTCCATTGCGAGAAACAAGAACCGACAACGACCGCCCTTTGCAGTCCGAGTATGATTTATGTGCATGATCCCACATGCAACCAACCGACTCGCATTCAAGCGAAAAGTATTATAACTGTTCTCTGCGGGTTGTCGTCTCGAATTTATTTCGAGAAGTTATTAGGAAATTTCACTTTAAAGGTCGAGTGGCAGTCAAATTTCCGTGATTCTCGTGAGCTCCATTGAACAGACATTATTTTGATTTGCCAAACGTGATTATTTCCTTTCCGTTTCTTTCGCGACGCGTGTCGCTTATGGCTGAGCAGCGAGGTAAACTAATTCGCGGCGATGACAAGCAGCATTACAATCTTCGCCGCGACAACGATTACGCCGATGCCACGCTTTAATATTTAATTCCGTGGGCTGACTCGCCGGTCTATTCCAGATGACTCGAATTTATGAGAGCGCCGCGTCCCTGCATTATTTATGAGGGAAAAAAATTGAGTCGAATGGGCGAACGTGGCAGCAATATTGAATCCGGGCGTCCAAACTGCGGAGTAATCGCGGTAACGCGTGGGTAAAACTAGCCGGGTTAATTTTCTAAGTTCTCGAGATGCGTAGTAAAGATTGCAGACGAAACGACGTGACGCGCGTCAACTTGGTGCTATCTGCGTAAACGATCGCCGGAATGCGCGCAAATATTTGTATGGACATTCTCGTATTCGTGGATTTTTCGTGCTAGATTGCTAGATAACCGTCTAATTTATTTAATATCTTACTTATAGCGCACTTCGAAACTGTGGTCGGTTATAACCATTATTATTCAAGATATTGTAGCACTCGGCTTTTTCTCCTCAAATTTAATGCCTCATTGCGAACTGCGCATTTAAACGAAATCTACGCGTCCAGCTTTGCTTTAAAGCCGCAGTACGTTGCAGCTTACTAGTTACATCCGATTCTAAAGCGATTACGATAAAACTAAAAGTTGGCTCTTTGTGCGGTGAAATCGGCTGGAGTTTCTTTATACAATTCTGAACATAATCCTGAAAGAGACATTAATCAATTAATCGTTGAGTGTGTGAATCTATCAGTGTCGGAAATTTATTATATTTAAGTTGTCGTTTCTATGCAAAACTATTTCATCTCCGCAGATTTGAGATTTGATAATGTTTCATATTCGTGCGCGGTGTATCAAATTGTAGGATTGTCGAAGCGAACTATATGCATGTATGTAGAATTTTCGGTATGTTATGATTTGTATTTCTAACGGATTGCCTATAATAAGTAGGAATGAAGATTAAATGTGTGTCGAATCAGTTGGGTAATCGAGTTGACAAGATGAGAAATAAATAATTTTAAGAGATCTTCGTTGTTATTCTTTGTATACGTCCGTTCGGTCATCCTACAAAATCATTAACTGAAATAAATTAGATTTAAAAAATCTAATATATGTATATTAACTCTGTATTGATCTACAAGATTTTATCACATATATTTTGTGCAAAATAACTTTCTTTTAGACATAATATAAAATAGTTATAGATCATACATAAGAATTGTCGTACAAAAGCTTTTTATGAAAAAAATGACAAAAGAGAACAATCTGAGCTTAATACATTTATTTATTCATATTATTTTCTTGTTCTCTATTAAACCTCACTTACATTGACGAGTGAAAGTAGTTTCGTCAGATCAAGAGTTATCTTAAACCGAGATTTTAATTACGAAAATTAAGATCGGTTTTACCCTTTAAGAGAGATAAAATTAATTGTGCTCACAGATGTGCTCCATTCTCATTACAGGTATCCAGTAACGAGTACTTCAGCGTTAGTTTCGAGGTGAGCGACGACGCCGGGACTACCTTCGACCGGGAAGAGTTTCTGCCGGCGACGCGGGGAACTTACCTGGTGTGAGTGAAGCATTATCGCACTTCTAATACTTGGCGCGTCCGCGCTGTCGCCGGGGGTGATAAATTTTCGCGCGTGTCGCGCTGCGAATGACAATGCGGCGATATTTATAGACGCGGCAACCGAACCGCAATACGCGCGTCCCGGGTCCCGGGACCGATCATCCGCGCACGGATAACCGCTGCATTACGTCATCGCCAGATTACGAAACCCTCCCCCGTTGCTGCGAGGACGCGAAAAATGCGCGCCGTCCGCGCTCGCGGCAGCATTGTTCCGTTATCTCACGGCAGTCGATCCATAGGCGGATCAGTTTCAGAGTACTCCCGATTCCCGACTCTCGACATCGACATCTTTCATCCCTCCGTTCGTCGTCGTCGTCGTTGTCGACGTCGCCGCGAGATTAAAATTCGCTCCCAATGCAAAAAAATTCCCCGTTCCTGCGCGATCAATACTAGTTCGTAATCATTACTTCTCCACTATTTTTCCATAAAGCTTTCATGAGAAATGTATTTTCAGGCGTTTCTGCTGAAATGTAGCATTATTCGATAATTACACGGTGAATTTAAAATTTATTTTCATCATGCATCATATACGATTTTCATTGCAACGTAATGTTTTCTCTACGAGATGGAAAATATTTTCCGGAGTGCAACTATCCGAAATCACCTTTTCACGTGCATGTTTTTTTTTTAAATTCTGTATATTGTAGAAACATGCTTGGAATATTCCGCGTAATGACTATCGTTAGGGAACATTCCATTAAATCGAGCACCGTCATGTATCCGACGTTGTTTAACGCCGACCGGAAATAAGCCGATCGACTCGCGTTACATCCAATCTCCTTTAGATTCATTCACGAAAAAGGAAAGCGACTTCTCCTACCTTTTTCATCGATCCGACGATCCATTAAAGAGAGAGAGAGAGAAGAAAAGAAAAGGCAAAGGGTACTTCTATTTTTGAGATCGTCAGGAGGTCAGTCCTTATTTCCTACGGTCGTCCGCTCTACAGGGTGTACCGATTTATCACCGCGGCATCGACACGGGAGAGCGGATTTGCAGGCGGAAATAAATAGGCAAAGCCCCGTCGCTGCGCGTTCATCGTTGGTGCGTTATAATAAAACCGCGCCGGACAGGGGAAATAAATCGCGCCACGCACCGGAAGCGTCTCCGCCTCATACTCAAGAGCAAGGTTAATTTATCTTGATAATTTATCCAACCGGAGACCTCTCGTCCATGTTTTTTTTAATCAGTGCAGACATACGGACACCGTCGTTTGTCCGCGTAAAGTTTCTTCGAGAACGAGAAAGGGGCGCGATTATTAATGCAATCGAGAAAAGTTCCCCCCCCCCGGCAATGGAGGGGTGTTATTTTAATGTGTACTGCTCGCACGCCGATTACGCCGTAATCCATCTCGCAGTTTCGCAAGCGCACTCCTCGAACTTTTCCGCGATTTTTCGAGAGCAATGAATTAATGGGCGAAATTTTCCGCGACGGAAAATTTCCCCGAGAGATGAACGAGAATGCACTTTAAAATGCCGCTGTTTCAGAAACGGCGCCCGCTCTCCGAACTTTTGAAAAGCTCCGCTCATTTGAGCAACCATTTAGCATTTAGCGATCAAGTGGCTTCAATAGTCGAGGCGGTTATTAGGAGAAGCGTATAGAAAAACTTTTGGAAACTCTAGACTGATAAGGAGCGCAGAAGTCTCCTTTCAGTAAATTAAAACGTGACTCTCCAATTTTTTTTAAATCTTTCTCTCTCTCTCTCTCTCTCTGTTTGTTATTCATCAGATTCGCTCGAACAATTCGAAACATCATCGCCGCTGTTCGTGCCTTTAATCAAGTTCGCCCGATCGCCGTGTTCTTGATTAATATATTCTATCGTGACAAGTGGTATCAAAGAAGCACTGTTTCACGAGGAGACAATACGAGAGTAACCCGTCACTGCGGCGCGCGCGGAAGCGCCTTACGCTCTCAACCGGATTACTCTTAATTGCCAGGCATTGTTAGGCGGCGAGCCGAGAATTGCACAAAGCTCGCGCGCGCTCCACCTTTGTCGTGTCCCCTTCGCGAAAAAAAATTTCATTCTACGAGCCCTGGGATCGTGACACGCAGTTTGCATGAAAAGTACCGTTTTCCATCAACGCGAGATCTTTCTTATCTCGGATCGCGCGAATCGTTCTTGCGTCGCTTGTAATGACCTCCTGGCTACGGCTTGCATTACAATTAAACGCGCGTTACCGTCTCCCGCGAGAGCCTGAGAAGAATTCAATTCGCGTGGTTGCAAATAACTCCATTTGGCATCCTTTGAATGCTCAATATGAATCTCGGAATGAAAAAAGGGGGAAAAAAGATATTCAGACACGTAAATCGGATAATGATTCTCTTCTCGGTCAAGTATCTTCTTTATTTGTTCAGTCTCTCATTGCGAATTTATATTCTGATTCAATTTGAATCCCTCAAGCGAACACGCGCGTTAATTATTTATATACATCGAGTACATTAATTAATTGCTTGATGTATAAGAACATTGGCAAGCGACTGGTGTATTTGCAGGCCACGAAACGCGTGGACACTCTCCCTCTCGCTTTCATTTTTTTCTTCCATTCTTCGCATTCGGAGTATTTCGCGCTGGCAGTCAAACTGCTCGGAGAATGTATATTAACGGCGAATATTGCTGCGTCACTTACTTTGAAATGGTATCCTGCCATTTATATGATGAGCGCATATACATATACATATACACATACACATACACATACACATACACGTGATACCCAACTGGGTGGCTGTCGCATCAACCAGTGATTTATAGCGATTTAATGCGGCCGGATATGTTCAATAAACATGAATGGAGCGCGAAGGGACAGTCCTGTTCGAGCGATATGTGTGGAAGGAGAAAATATCGAGGAAAAATGCGACTCTGTGCATTGCGAAGATTATATTCTTCGCACAGGAATTAAAGCTCGATGGATATTCTGTAATAATATGTGTAAAGCGTGTTCGAAAATATTATCGATAGCGGTTACGTTCGATTGAATGAACGTCGTTACTTGCTTTTCAATGAAAAGTCCAAAAGTCAACATTAAAATTATTTTGACGAAATTATATATATTGCAACTCTATAATTTTCATTATTACTTAATGTTTCCGTTTTATTAAAATTATCATTATTACTATTATTTCTATTACTTGTGTTTTTGAAAAATCTTGAATTGATTCTTTAACTTTACTGAGAGAAAAATATAATTACTTTTGGCCTCAACCGTAATTTTATAATATTTCTAACAATAAATATGATTAATTTAACTATATGCACCATTATGTTAACCATAATTATTGTTAGAAATATTATAAAATTGTGGTTGAAGCCAAAAGTAACTATATTTTTCTCTCAGTATTTTTAAATCTAAAAAGTAGTAAGTTAAGTTAAGTTATATTGATATCAATTAAGCCTGCGAAAACTTGGAGATAATTTGTAAACTTTATTTATCCATAATTGAAGTCATGAAATTCGACGTTCAATGAGTATTGCATTTTATTTAAAAAAAAGTACTCGAAAGGTGGAACACATGCAAGTTTAAAAAACGATATTCGCGAGTACAAGTGCCACTTTATTCGACTGAAACGAAACCCGGCAAAGCCTATAAAACGTAAAATAAAAAAAATTACGCCAGATGGAAACCGGACCGTCAAACGTGATGACGATTCGACCTTTAAGTACTTTGAACGGGCCACGTGCTCCGCTTTCGATTTCACGTTGCGTCATCGGTCGCCACTTGCATTGAATTGCAATTTGTTTCGAATTTTTCATTCCGGGAATTTTTAGCCCAACCCTGATATGACCACGATGTTATCAAACTTTTTTATTTGATATCTTACCTCTTGATGAAATCCATAACTTAAGCCGATCTCCGAGTAAGTGAAATTTGGTGCTCGAAACAAATATACACATACACAAGAAAAATGATATATGAAATACATTTATTTAAAATCAGATAAATTATTGCGACGAGAATAATGCCTACGAAGTGCGCTTTCAAAACATGGCCATGCAAGAATGAAGCTTTTGTTTTGATACATTTATTACATCAGTTAACATTTAAGAACGAAGGAAGCGATGTAAAATGGAATAATTGGAGTGTTGTGGATGAATAATTAATTTCGCGCGCGCGCGCGCGCGTGTGTATGTGTGTGTGTGTGTGTGTGTGCGTGTGTGTTTGTGTTTGTTTTTGTTTATCACCTCCAGATTTCGCCGATGGAATTTCGGCGCTGTCATTGTCTACAACGTTATGCCTTTTTCGAGCAAGGATCCTTTGTTTCATCTTACGTTATTATTTCATTAAACACATCTCTTCCTGCTGTTGGAATAGACCGCCGGAAAAACCGAATGATGTCCGAGAAACGAGAACGTAAACTTTTGGCTATTAAAGAAAGAGTAACAGATAACAAAATTACATCACAGTTTTCCTTCAATTATTAATAAATTACATTGCAAAATATATCTTTTCATTAACATACAGAATGTTCACGATATTTGATGTCAGTTTATCATTATGTCATGTATCATTATGTCAGTATTTCATATCAATCGTCATATCAACCGTAATCGTTAAATATGTTTCGTTAAAGTCAAATAATTGATTAAAAATAATTTAGGTAGATAAATTTCTAATAAATCCCGCTCTCGCAAACCTTCAGCTCGCAATGATTTGTAACTTTATTTAGCTTGCCATTGCACGTAAAAAAATAATTAATGTAAGTCAAATCCAGTTACATCCATTGCTTGCCGAAGTTTGTTTTGATCTTTTCACATCGTTACACACAACGATTAAGTAATTTTTCTATTTATTTCGCAAATTAACATATTTACGAACCTTGTAAAAAGAGTGAAATTTTGTACAATTTATACCGTCAGAAAAGAGCACGTGGCAATAATTTCGCATAATTTGGCAAAGTTCTCGTGATCGCGGGGTGTGTGGAAAACGAGGATGGCAAGTTTCATCTCTCGAGACAAAGGTTCGCGTAATAATTTCTGATTCTTCCACTTATTATTAGCAACAACTCGATCGCCTTCTCTGGAGTTACCTAGTTCTGTTCGTGGAAAGCATCGGCACTGCTGTACAATATTATGAATACGTGTCACATTAAACTAGAATTTGCTGTTTTTACGATTTGTCAGAACGAGATCTTTTCAGAATGTATATTACGTTTAAAATATTAAACCAGCTCGCGAGAAATAGACGTTTTACGGTAGTTTGTTTTTTTATCGCGACGTGTCTTCGTGAAATTGATACTTCATCACTTAATATACGCGAAAGCACGGAATTTGAGAAATACAATAAAGACGGAAGTCGAATCGAGTACTCCGTTGAAACAGGTTGGCCAGGAACTCTCGATTATCGGAACAGATGCGCAATACGAAAAGTTAAAGGTAACCGTCGACTAAGTACTTCGAAACTAGCGGCAGAGTTATTTCAAGAAACTAGGATGGAGAAGTAGACATATAATTATATACAGAATATATTTTAAAAAGGAAACTGTTCGTTAATGCAACAAAAAGAAGTAAAGAATGAAATTTATTAAACAGTATTTTAAGACGAAGGGATAATGAAAATAATTTTTCTTTGCAAAGAAAAACAAATTTAATACCCTTTGCAGCTAAATTTATTTTTGGAAAACAATATTACATATTTATTATATCGTTTCGCTCGTAGTTGAAGTACTTTTAAAAAATATGAGAATTTACTCTTTGTGGATTTTGCGCGAGGTCTTTTTAAAGGAGATTTCTTTAATCGTCGTAATCCGCCTGAAATTAAATTATCTGTATTTTTATTCTCAAAAGTTCAGGGATTATGCGGACGGACAGATTGTAGCGGAAAGTAAAATTCGCATTACTCGACGAGAATTGAAATTCGTATTTCTCGACGAGAGCTTTGCAATATCGCGGTCGGTTATAAATTATCTTACAATCGCTGCAGTAATAGCGGTGTCGGTTTAAATGGAGAGTTAATTTTTCAAAAAGGATCCATGCAATTTTCTACTTTTAATTAATTCACCGATATAATCCGAGCGTTAGTCTTTTTTATATCATGTCTGTGACACAAAGATCGATTAGCGATGTATCTGGATGGCATTAAAGCTCGACGCTTCGTTACAGAAATATCGCGAAGTATTTCCGAATCATCGACAAATAATATAAAGATGCTTTTATATGTTTTGTTTAAATTGCTGTGTTAACTTTTGTGTTACAGGGATGTGCTCAGTCCAGCCTGCGAACGCCGTGGCGTCGATTTATCGCGCGTCGAAGTCCTGGACAGTTCCTCAACGCCGTTATCTCTGCTAACGACGGACGCCTCTACCCTCGGTGGAAAACATCTACGAGTAATCGGTGAGATTACATTATTCCATATTCAAATTCATGTATTCAAATTTAAGCAGATTTTATCCTAAAATTTAATTATCAGACAGTACTACATTGATTCCTCAATTTTTATTTTCTTCGAATTTTATTGCCATCGAATTTTCCATTTGTTACTGATTAGATTTAACCGATAAATTCTGCATCCCCAATTATTTCGTATTAATGTAAGGCTTCACAATGATCATATGTCATGTTTTCGAGAATAATTGGATCTAATTACGTCTGAGCTTTGCAACGAAAAAAAAATGACCAGAAATTACGTCCTCATATATCAAATAACGCTATAGGTATCGAATAGCGAACGATAATTGTTATCGCGTCTGGATTGTTTGACATCAATTTTCACACGTCCCTTCGAAAGGCACACCGCTCGATACTTGGTTTCGACTATTATAATCAATTAATTATTAATGGTGCTTCGGAACGCTCCGGCTCATTTGCGGCTAGCGCGAGTATCGAGCACAATTAATTATTCTACGCCGAACGAGATGGTCTGGCTAATTCCCGAGGTTGATTAATCTACAACCGCATAGACGCAGCCCGGATGAAGTTGAGTGACATAAATCGCGAGTGGATCATACGCGTCGAAGAAAAGCTACGTTTTCGACAGAGGGAATATAGACAGCTGTCGTAAATTGTCGAAGTCTGTGTCAAATAATGGAGTCAATGATATTTATATCTCACGGAACGGATTTTTAAATTTAACTTTCTCGAAGATGTCTTTTCGCTGATGATATTTTCAAAGAGTACTTAGCTTCCTTCCCTCATGACCCCGTTGGATTTCTCTTCACCGCGCCTTTATTTAATTCGACTCTTTTTAGAATTGTCGAAGAATGCACCTTCTAGAATATCTTTTGCGACATGTTAAAACTCTAATAAATTTTCACACTCTCATACACTTGTAAATGTTGGAAAATACAGCGTTACATTATTCGGTTTACTTAATTATATAATCGGCTCAGGCACAAAGTTAATCGATTAAGCGCGAAATAATTCATCGTCTCTAAATTTGTTAAAGCATCAGGGATCACGCACAGACCATTCCCTCGCTTACCCTGATTAATTTAATTGTCTTCCGGCGACTTGAGGCAACGAAGATATCCGGCGATGACAGGCGAGGGTTTCAAAGAATTGTTAATAGATAATGAAGAAAGGACGAGTAATTAAATTCGCCTGCTTTCCAGTTCAGCCAGACGGATAATGAAAGCTCGGGAGAGAGAGGGGGAGGGTGACTGACCGATAAAATTCTTTTCTTCTTTTTTGACAAATAACTATAACAACTTCAAACAAATTCTTAATTGCACGTTTTATCATTGCGATTTGGATTGATTGAAGATCTCATGTCATAAACAATTGATCTCTATTTAATAAATGTTAACTGTATTATAGTTATACTCTTGTTACAACTTAATTGCCATCTTTATTAGTGTTTGGTTCTTTTGTAACAGAGTTAGCTTATCTCTTAATCCTTTCGTATACTATTGCACGTAGATGCAGCTGCTCCGTAAAAAGAAAAAGAGGAAAAGGAAAAGAAGCGCTTACGTTACTCTGGGAATTTAAACACATTTGTATCCGTTCAAGCATAGTGTGAATAAACCGCAAGTATAGAGCCGGGCTGCTTCATGTCAGCTTCGTGCTTCTGCCCTCATCCTTCTACGTCTGAGGCTATTTGAAGTGCAACACAACTATATCTGTGTATATGTGTGTGCAACAATGCAATCTTAATGCAATAATTTATCGAGGTGATAAATTTTGTCGTTATATTTTTCGAGTAAATCAGGATTTTCACACGAAGAAAGGGAGAGAAAAGAGAGAAAAGGAGAGAGAGAGAGCAACAAAATATGCTTGCGGGCGAGCTGCATAATCCTATCGAGGCGAAAAAAAAGGCAGGAAAGGTGGGACGGCAATGGAAAGGCTAAACGCGATTCGACGCTCTCACGGAAAATTTTCTCAGTTACTTAACGCCGCTATTTCGTTTCCATCGTGATTTCCCCGGTGAATTTGACCCTGAGAGAGACGCGCGCGCGCACTGGGGGAGATCGCAGATTCTCGAAGTGATTTCGAGAGAGCGAGCGCGAATCGTGCACCCGATGAAAGCCTCCACATGGAATGGATACGAATAACGTGCACAATACCTCCTGCTGAAATACCATCGTGCTTGCTACCGTTTGTATGCCGCATGGGAGTTTAAAACCGCCGGTGTTCATATCTTTAACAAGCATCTCAAAGACTTAACATTGCAACTGAAATAATCTCAGAAGTATAAAAAATTCCGGGCATATACGTTATTATAAAATATTATTAAATTACTAAAAATATTATTAATTATTATTTTTTAAATTATTAAAATATTAATTATTAAATTATTACATAATTTATATTACATCACATTCTTATGCAGGGTGCTTTAGAGAAAAAATTATAGGCTTTTAGGGTATGTTATTAAAATGGCCTTTATTAAATTGAAGAGGTAAAATTTTAATAAATTTGTTTTGTAAAACTAACATTTATTGAAAGTGATGCGATACGATTTATTGGGTCCATTATGAGTGTATTGTATAAATCCATTAACTTATTATTAGTTCTACTAAAGGCATGCTTACTTAGATAAACAAACGTTATTGAAAATGTATGTAGCGGAAAGTCTATCAGCACTTCGACGTCAAATATAAAACTGAACAATTTCGGAAATTTCTACTCTAATTATTAAGCAATGCATCATATGTTTATTCTGAGCAAAGTGGTTCATATTTAATTGATACATGTAGCCCTGCGCTATACATAAATCATTGAAATGGAGAGAAATTACGTAGAACATTTATTGTAGAAGCAATACGCAAAATTTAAATCTTAATAAGATATATTGACTTTAAAAATCATGTTGATTAAAAAATCCTTATTGTTTTCCTTACCAACATACTGTATGCCTAAAGAGTTTGCAATTCTTTTTTTGAAACATGTATATAATGATAATTTCTTTAAGAATAACTTTTGGAAATAACAGCATAAAATTCGATATTCTGCAGTGAATATTCATGCGCGACAAGAATCAGTTTTTTGGACCGAAATATATATACGCTTGCATATAAATGCAAGCGAGCGTAATTCCAGCGCGACGACCGTGTCGGAAAAATGTTCAATTTCCTCGACGTCGGGCTCGGGCAGAACGTAATCAGGATACGTTCACCCGCGATTGACAGATCGCCAATAATATTCTTTACAGCTGAAAGTCGCCGGGTTTCTTTTGTAACCGTGCGCCAGGACGATCGACGACTGTAAAAAGTATGCGATATTATTCAAGAGCGAGAAGCGAGCCACGCGTCGTCGTGTGGCGCAAAATTAATGAGCTAGAAAAGGAGATACGTTTCCTTGAAAAAAGGAAAGGATATTTACGAAAATAGCAGCTGACATGTGAAATTGTCACGGAAGGCACAGCGACGAGTTGCTGCTGTATTATTTATCTATCGCTATCATTCTCCGAAATGTATTTAAAAAATTTCGAGGGAGAACACGATAAATTTATATAAACATATTCAGAATATAAATATACATTATCTGAGTAATTTCATTCGATGTTTATAAAATACATTTAATAACGTAGATCTTAAGTGGACGATATATTTTTCGGCCGCTCTACGATCGGCAGTAGTAACTGACAGTAATAGTCAGGCATTACCAGCCGTTATTTATTGCTTGTCCGGGATATAAAATCCACTTTAGAAGATCTATAATTTGCGTCAGGTCTTAGGACGAAATTTTATTATAATTTTATATGTTGTATTTTGTACTTGTATATTTTTATATACATATATTTGTGTTTTTTTTAATTTCTTAAATTCCTCAAATAATAATTAGAATTCTATCCTAAATATGAATTATAGATATGAATTATATAAATGAATTATATAAATGAATTATTTAAAGCGAATTGAATAATGCTTTAAAATTAAACCACAATGATGGCACAATATTCCAATTATCATAAATAATATCACGAAAAGACAGCGATGAAGCAAAAATGTATAACAAAATACGTTGTCTGTAAGGAGTTTATTAACTTCGGAAAGAATTAGTGAGATATATTAATCCCAAGTCAGAAATAGGACTTATCATTTTTCTTCTTGGTCAGGAAATGAAACGCTACGAAGAAGACATCTGTGTGAGAAATTTATATCGGAATTGCGGTGATATACGCGGCAATAGGCGATGAATTTAATTTCGCGGTTTTTTTTTCAACCGTCCGGTCCAGTAAGTAAGGAGTTGTCGCGATGTGACAAAATTAAACCGGAACCAACTACGGGAAGTTGCGCGTGTCCGAGGAACTGTAACAGCGGGTCGCCAGTCGGGACCCAGATGTCGATGCGACGAGCGACCTGGAAGCAATATAGGAACGATGCACAACTCCGGGTGATTAAAATTCGAAACTAACTAAATCCGTAACAAGGCGATTGCAAACGTTTCATGTAACAGACCACAATTAAAGCGCTGTATATATATTACAAGATGCGTACGCGTGAGTTATATTCTAAAATTGCTTTCCACAACAGAACTAAATTTCTTGAGCTTCCAGCTTACGATTTCATTTATAATAATCTACTCGTATCAGAATAAACATACAAAGTGCACTGTTAGGAGAATAATTAGTCTACGTGACAAAATAACTCAAAATTTGAAGCTTCTAAATAAGGAACAAGCTTCAGAAACTCATCAGAGTTTCCTAAATGATTTATCTAGTTTTAAATAATTGTACATACTCTTTACACACTTTTATTTTTATTATGAGGCGATAATGAGATTTTAATATGGACAATGGACGAATGTAAGTGATCCAGTTATTCCCGGATAATGGTGGAGTTAATGCTGACAGCGAGCTTTGTAATGCGTTTGATCCTTTGATCCTTCTGCTCGCGGAAAAGGCAAAGTTCTGACACAAACGTGAGCCGCGAACTATCGCCGTGGAAAAGCTCTCAAAATACAGAATTAGGCCGCCCCTCGGTACGTACGGTTTAAACGTTTCCTATAATTTTTTGACGCATTATAGGAATGTTATGCGCAATAACAAAGCCGGTCGATCCACGAAGAACTAGCAGTTTAACGCAGTCTCATGCGCCTTGCGAGCGTTTAAATATAGAGCGATTTCATTCAATGCATGCTGAAAATAACATTTACAGTGCCAATAAAAGAGATTGACGTCCTCTTGCATATTTTATAATCGCGACATTTATGAAATGATCTCGTTAAATTAAATTTCATTTTATCACGAAATTATAAAATAAATGCACTACTGCATTATAAATTTTTAATATCAATTTACGATTAGGAAATTATTATTTGAAATTGCTTTACTAGAAACTATTAGAAAATAATTATGATGCAGGATGCCCGTCCGATTGAAAACACTAAGTACGTACAGAGATTCGTAATAACCGCAATTCTCGCTTTCTCTCTCATTTCAGTTAAGGACGAAAGATTGAATTCTCGAACATCCAGCCAAAGAGGAAATCAGAACGTGCTGTTACGGAAAGCTAGTGGGGTAAGTAGAACTCACACTTTCGTCCAAATTTTATTTTCGTACAAATAATATTTCAAATTGAATTTTACGACATCAAAATTAAATTAAATAGGACGACACAAATAATTTTTAATTAATTCGATTTTGTCGCGATGGAGTATCTTAAGATTAAAGAATTCAAGTAGCAAGGTGGATTTCGCGATAATAACATGAAAAGACGATATTATATCTCAGAACGTTTCACAAAAAGAATCGACGTGTATCAGCCTCGACGTATCATCATTCAAGTGCGAACACCTTTACGTCCCGCTTTCTTTCGGCGGCCCTCTCGCGAGATGAAGCGAGCATTTTAACATTTCGCGAACAATAATGCTTGTAGAGTCCTTTCGCGAACAATAATGCTTGTAGAGTCCTTTCGCGAGCCTTGACCTGTTAGCAGGGAAGCTACAATACGGACGGGCTGACAAAGACAAATCGCAAAGCGATTCGCCGGGCGTAAACAAAGCTACATCGAGCGGGGCACGAAGGTGCATCATCGGTTTAACGCTGTCGATACCGTGAACGAGACTTTTTCGCAGAAAATTTTCTGGAGAGATGTAAATTTTTACGAAAATATATCAAACTCAAAGAATACAAATATACGAAATAAATAAACGAAGAATATAAATTATAATTTAAATTATTTATATTATCCACATTTAAAAGAAGTTATATTTAAAAGAAGTGCAAAGACACGCACGCACGTTTTCCTCTATTTATACATATGCTACATAGTATAGATTTCTATAAATTTTTCGATTGAATTTTCCGGTGCAGCATATTCGATATTGTTCTAGCATTACTGCCCCCGTCCGATTCCTGGCATCGCGGTTGCCATTGTCTTCGCCGAATCCTCCGCTATTGTCCGAGCGACAATTATGCTACGCGAGCGTTCCAGCTTGATTCGCGCAACGTGACACAGCTATGTCACGTTGCGCAAGTTATTAATTCAGCCTCATCCGTGTCGGATGCTGCTGAATTAATACGCTCGGTCAGCAACGTAATCTGTCGCGTGCTCGTGCCGGTTCAACGTGACACGATCCAAGCACAAATAAAACCTACGAATTTCAGTTCAGGCCGCCAAGGGCCAAAGACGGTGCCGGCTGCCGGGTATCAGTAGAATAAGCGCGCGTTTGATCCGACATACCTCCGATCGTCCGTTTCTCGACGGATTTTCCGCCACGTACGAATTTAGATTTTATCGCAATCGTGAATCTCGTAAAATTAAATCACAAAACCGCGTATATGTGTGTGTGTATGTATATATGTATGTGTGTATATGTATGTGTGTGTAAATTTAAATAAATTTTAATTAAATTAAATTCTATAGAATCCTTTTAGAATAATGAGACAAAAGAGCGATTTTCCGAAACACTTTACGCATTTCGTTGATTTTATTTAACGCTCGTTCACGTTCAAAAATTTTAGTCTCTTTCACAATTTACGCAGTCAACGTCGATCGGTTTACAGATCGCCGTTGTATTTTCGACGTGACGAACGGGGCACACATTAAAAACACGATAAACTGCAATAAAGATTCGTTATCGCCGTTATTACCCTCGTAGGTAGATGAAATCTGCCCGCGTTTCGCGTCACGTGAAACGAGCAGGCAAAGCATCGATTACACTACATTACGCATACGCATCGCGTACGTATCACATTTACACCAGAGAGAGAGAGAGAGAGAGAGAGGTTTTTATTGTCATGTAGTGAATTTAATAGTTCGCAATGATATCTTGCTTATCTTTGCATTATTATAGTATGATAAAAAATATTTACATTGCTCGTTCAACATTCAAAAGTAAAAAAAAAACAATAGGAAAGTATCAATTGCTCTGTGATCACTCTTTGTTAAGAAAAAAAATATTTTGTCTTTAAACTAAATGATAAAATCGACGTAATAAATTTGAAGAATTGAATAAAATTGAATAATTATTTTATTAATAATACGGAAGCTTTTCGCCAGGAGGAAAAGAGAATTAAGTGAATAAGATGCTAAGTGTGAAATTGATTGGCGCGTTGCGTCTAGAAGTAACGCGCGAGGCAGAATATTTCGCATTTCCTCGCGTGTAACGCGTGTAATGCATGCAAGCGTAACGAGAGCGATTTGTTGCGACGCTGGCGGTGCACGGCGAAGGGATAACGTTAATAAAATGCCGGGAAGGGTTCTCTTAACGGGTCGCGCCCGATGTTGGGCGCGATACATTATTCATGGCGGGTACCAACACATCACACACTCGATAGCGGATTACACAGCGCGATAACTCAACGAGCAATTTCTAGAATGTTGCCTTCGCTCTGAGGTGCCTTCAGCTTGACGTACGACCGCGGCATAATCACTTGACGAAGCGAACAAGTTTCCGCCGAAGGTCTTAATAATTTGCCCTGATAATTCCATGAGTAGAACGTTTTACCGCAAATATTTGGTAAAGCGATATTCGGTACACTGAAAAAAATTCTGGTTAAAGATGATCGAATCAAAAAATTTTGTAGGATAGATCAAATTCTTGTTATTGTAATAAAAATTCGGGTTATTATAAATAGAACTCAATACTTTATAATTATATAAAGTATTGAATTCCATTTATAATAATCAGAATTTTTATCACAATAACAAGAATATTTGATCAATTCTACAAGATTTTTTGATTCGACCGTCTTTAACTAGAATTTTTTTTGCAGTGTATACTAAGTCAAATATGAAAACATAAACGTTATAGAAAGGAATGAATTTTCCTTGATGCACTTTTTTTCGTATTGCATCAGAATTCGAAGCTCCAATTAAAGATGAGCCTTTTGTTCTCCGATAGAATTACCGAAATCGAAGCGGTCGTTTCTTCAGCGTTTCTACCGAAGACACGAATGTCGAATCCGAGGTTGGTGCCGGTACAACGCTCTCCTCCGGTCGGAGTTCCGCTGGGACTACAGGACTCAAGGCCAGTAAGCAGCGATGGAGCGGGTTCTTTACCAACACCAAGGGTATCAAGATGGACCTGTTAACCGCGCAACTGGACGAGTACAACAAACACGGTGTGCCGAAATTGGCGAACGTTCACTTGCAGTGCGACGTGACGATCAACGAGGAAGGTATGATTTTCAATGTTGCCCTTTTCCTCTTGTTCCGTTTTTTATCGTCTCTTGAAACGAGACTCGGAATCCCAAGGATTCCCGATAATCCGAGATCAAATTAACGCAGGCACGCTCCTCCTTAGAAAAACCCCTTATCTCACGGATGAGCGTTTAAATTCTCCTTTTCTACTCCAGCTCGTTACATGCAAACGGAACCGGCAAAGTTTGAGGATCTTTTTAACAATCGCTCTTGCGTTATTTCTTGCGTTTTGCTCCTCTCGTTTCTCGAAGAGACGTTCTCAAGTGCGAAAACGCGATTATTTGAGTTGGAACGAGATTAAGTCTGAGGTGGCCCCGTACAGTAGCCGATAATTTTATAATTTAAATTACTAATAGCATTGCGCTTACAAAATCGAAAATCGATGGCGACGCGATCTTATCTTAAACAAAATAGCTCGGTACGTGATTTTCCGCGGAAAAGTGCGATTTAAAGGATCTTTTTTTTTCTTTTTTTTTCCTATCATCCTCAAGGAAATCTTTTTTCACATCATTTCTGAAGAATGAAATACGTAGTTTGCCGCAATCACAGACATTGCTGCAACGTAAATGTTATCGTGACACCCTTTCAGCTCTTTACAATTTAGAGGGTGACTGGCGTGACGTCGTCGAGAATTCACAGACGCTCTCGGAGAAACAATCGCAGCAGCAAACCGCACTCTGGGAATTGGCTGAGACCGAAGTGGCCTACATTAAGACGTTAAAGGTTGTGACCGATGTAAGTAAAGTGATGACTCTCTACGTTTTCGCGAAAGACCAAATTTATTAGACTTAATCTAATCAAGCTGATAAAACGGCTCAAGCAAATATCTTGAAACTATAACTAACGCTCGAGAACGAGATATCATCGGCAGATTAAGAAGCTTCAATTTTTTTCTTTGAGAATGATGATCGTCATCTCTGATATCGCAGCTCTTCATGGCATGCCTCTGCAGCCTGCAGGCCTCGAATATCCTGATCGAGGTCGATAGACTGAAGCTCTTCAGCAATATACCCGATATCTACGCCGCGAATCGCTACTTTTGGACCGAGTATCTTCTCACGATGGTGAACGCGTCGAGATCGAGCGGCCAGCCGCTCGATCCCGGTCATCTTCTGTTGGGTTTTGAAACTTTCGAGCAGACGTTCGCGCCTTACACGAGATATTGCGCCGAGCAGAGCAAGTGTCAGCAGTATTGCAAGGATCGACTGAACGATAATCAGCTTTTCACGGCGTATCTGGTGGTATGTACACGCTATTAAGCGCTTGTGCTTCCGTTCACTTGATTTCGCAGAGTCAGCTACTGATCTCATTACCGATCCCGGTTAATTCATTCCGGAATTAGCTATCGTATAGCCAGCGATTTTGACCATATACAAGTGGCTAAACGTGTTGAGGGAATTTTCTCTAAAGCAACAAGAAATGAGCAATTTCTGCGGATTTTTTTAAATGAAAAGATCTCTGTAATGAAAATTCATTAAAGTTTTATAAATATGTGAAAAGATACTAGCTTCTTAATATTTTTGATAAGCTATTGTTTTTTTTATAAGAAACATACAAAATGTTAAGTAGAAAAAATGATTTCAAAAATGCAAAGTAAATTGGGGACCAAAAATAGCGATTTTTCGTCATTACAGTGGTGCGAGACGCAAAAGGACTGCAACCGACTGAAACTTATGGACATACTAGTGATGCCGATGCAGAGGCTTACCAGGTATTCGCTCCTGCTCAAAGCCGTTTACAAGAACACCGAGAACGAGGATCAACGCGCGGAATTAATACACATGGTAAAATTTATACCTTATTTTTCACAATTTCTACTTCAATGCACGAGAAGAAGTGAAAGAGGCGAAGGGAGGCGCATTTGTGATGCGCCCAGCTGCCTCAGCTTCTCTGTAGGTGAAGGCTAAAGTGCATCACGTAAATTATGAGCTTGGTTCGCTCAATATTCTTGGTTGCTTGAATATTCTTCGTAAATAGAAATTACGAGAGGAAGGGAGCGAATGTTTGAAAGGAGAAGCGCAAAGACGGTTGTTTACGTTTGATCGGGTTCATTTTCCAGATCAAGTCCGTGGACGGTTTCGTGGCGTCCGTGAATGCGGCATTGAGAAGGAACGAGGAGGCTGCTCAACTGGACCATGCAGCCTCGCGTCTGGAGTGCTACGACGTCGTGGAAACTAAAGGACTCGACGAGGAAGTAGAGAAACTGATAAGGTTGTACAGCAATCTTGATATTACTACAGCGCTGATGCCCGGCTGTCCAAAGGATAGCCTGAGGACACTTCTTCGAGAGGGAGACTTAAAGTTAAGAGACGCCTCGACTAGCAAGGTAGGTCGATAATGGATTGTTAACTTATTTAGTCGATCGGAAATTGCTTTTATATCGTACATGTAGGAAATATACGGTCGTGAGAAAAAAATGCGTGATTTTCGACAATACTCTTTGAAAATAAAAATAATTTTACTGGAGTTTATTTATTTTGCGAAACAACATTCCTATAAATTTCGTCGATTCTCCATTTCTGTACTTAAAAAGCGAAAGTTTGTGAAGTTGACACGAAAATACGAATTTTTGACGATTTTGATATGGCATTTGATTGTCCTCAATTTGTCCAAAAATAATCGATTTTTATCTATCTTGTAAAAATTAAAATTTAAAAAGTTTCATTATTAACACTTCTAAATTGTTTTTTTTTTTAATTCTATATGAATTTCGATTGCCCATCATTTGTCTGTATTTATCCTTAAATACACTGAAAATAAGATTTTGTTATATGAACTAGAGATTTATTTGAACGTATTCAAATAAGAAATTTAGTTGATGATTGAAACTAAATTTTGACAAAATGGAACTCTTATTATGTACCTATTTTGTTGAATAAAATAAAATTGAATTAAATAAATCTCTTGTTTGTACGTATCCAAACAATTCTTTAATTCATATTAAAAAAGCGTATTTTCAGTGTAGGGTAATTATTTTTTGTTTACTTTACAAAAAAGTAAGAAAGTTTCATTGTCAGCATTTTTAACTGTAAATTTCGTAAAAATTCGTATTTGCCAGTTTTAAAGATCTAAAAAGCGAGCAAAGAATCAGATCGTTTAACTAAGAAAGACGGTTTGTAGAGCGTTAGATACGATCCATTAATTATTCCTTTTTAGATGGAGGTGCACGTACTATTGTTGACCGACATGCTGCTGATCTGCAAACCGTCGACGAAAAAAATGTTGAAGATCATTAGGCAGCCGTACGTGGTTGACCGCATACGGATACACGAGGTCAAGGAGCCGTCTAGTCTGGGACTGGTTTATCTTAACGAGTACGGAACAGTCTCGGCCGCTTTAATCCTTAGCGCTGGTGACCCGAAACTAGCTAAGGTAACTTGACAAACAGCCACCGCGAATTACGGCGAGTTTCGCAGGACGACTGATTCGTTATCCAGATTTAGATTCCGTTTCGTACTTGGTATCTTCGCCAACGACTAGCTTTCACCAGTCAGTTAATTAATGGTAACAGCTAAATCCGTTCTCCACTTCTCTCCAGTTCATACACGCGATGTCACAGAATCAATTAAGTTACTGCGGAGTGTAATTTAATTGATAAAAGTTATATAATTGACGTCGGTGGAACCTAATGGGCCTTATTTGATAAGAGATTGTTAAGAGCAGCAAATCTTTACGCTTATTTAAACGAAAATTAATTTCAAACTAACGGCATCGTTTTTTTTTCAGTCGTGGATGGAATCTTTAAAACAAGCCCAGCAACATTTTGCATCGATGAAAATCCCGTCGCTCGGTGAGCCCGTGAATCTGGCGTCAGTCAGCAGGCAGCCGAGCACATTGGGCGACGGCGATTTCGAGGTGGAGGAATACGACAATACCTTCCCAAGAACTCCGCGCGGTAGTAGCAGAGCCTCGCATGTCAGCAGTCTCGCTCACAGTCACAGGTTCGTCAGCAAAAAGAAATATATATATATATATTTATATATTTTCGATTTAAATACAAATCAAATATAATTTATAGTGACTTCATTTCTAGTGGTAGTATGGAGATGGAAGGTGCGTCTCCAGGCAGCAGCAGTTTCCTGCCGAGCTACAACGCCAGCAGAAACGTCAGCGTGGAAACGAACGAGCAGCCGCGAGCGTCGTCCTCGCTGTCGTCGGAGGAAGGCGGCGAATCCAGCTCCGGGCACAATCACCGAACTATGCACGTGAGGTGAGAGCGATCGATTTTACAACCTCGCGGTAATCAATGAGAATGTTAACGTCCCTATTAAAACTAATCCATAAATCCACCAGGCGCTCGTTGATGAGTAAATCACCAACGCCGAACACGCTGAGTGTTCAGGTGCCGTACTCGAGTCTGGGTCAATCGTTGCCTAATCTGACGCTGGCCACTTCACCGCAGACTTCTACCGTGTCACCGACGCCGCCGAACTCGCTGCTGATCGTGCCACAGATGACCAAGAGCAAGGACACTCTGCTCTCGCCTGGACACCGAGGTAGCAATTACCGACGCGGATCTCTCCTATGTTTGTCGTGTTTTCCCGAGGCCGAGGCCTTTTCGATGAGGGCCCTCTCTCACGCGACGTAGTCACGCACATAGATGCACGCAGATTAGATCATAACGTATACATTACTATCACAAGTACGGATCGCCGAGCGCTCTTCTATTTTAAAATCCATTTTAATGCCGTTTGCTTATTAGAGATAGCAGAATTGTCCACCCAGGGCGCAGGCACGAGAGAAACATCAAGGTTGTAACGTAGCTTAGTATAAATTTTATTGAACGTAAAATATATTAACACACACGATAGCTTGATAGAGCTAAATGCAAATATCATGCTCGAGAGATAAATGCAAATATCATGCTTCAAACAAACATTAATTAAAACCTGCATTTTATTTTTTTGGGGAGAAAAAGCATGAGAGGATCTTCTCCGGTATTTTATTCCCAGTATCCATTCTATCAATTCGAGCTTAATTCATTTAATACATGGAATTCACGAAATATTTACTCTGAAACAAGTTAGACACATTATTTGTTAAGCGGGTATTCACGTATTGATGATGTGCCAACAGGTATATCTTATCCACCGCCGTCACCGCCACGAGGTGCTCTCAGACGAGGATTCGCGCTACCCCAATCTCGGAATCCACCTTTAATGAAGACGAGACACGTGAATGCGTCTCTGACACAGCCGGCGCAGGTAGCTATGGGCAATTCCGACACCGAAGTTATCGAGGAGAGACGGAGAAGGCTAGATCCTTCGCAGAGAGTACCGTCGACGAGCAGTATCGTCGAAGAAAAGGTACGATAATTTTATTTATTAATTCTTCTAACTTAGTCAATTAAAATTTTTAATCGAAAGTTCTTAGGACATTTTTGTAAAATAGTTTGACATTATTAATCATTAATTTCGTATATAATCTATATTATTAAAGAAACTTTTCTATCGTTGTTTGAAATTTCATATGAAATGTGCCTATCAAATAAGCAATGATATAAAATTTATCGTTCATCAATCTAAGATCAAGTAAGCTTACGAATCGGCATTTATTTTGTAAATAAAAAACCATTACCAGATCATTACAATAATATGAGTTCTTGTAAAAATTAAATATAGATTTAACGAATAAGAGATTTATTTAAAAACTGAGATTATTCGTCAAGTAAAAATGTAGACAATAGAGAAATGTCAAATATATTGATTTCAGATTTTTCATTGTGTTTGAATTTGATTCATTTTTTTTTTTAAGTTCGTCAATAACGGATCGCTATTGTTATTCGCAGAAATGACCTGCGAATTGACCTGAAAGAAGAATTTCCCGAACGTTTAGTATGGACCACACTGTCGACATGGATGTACGTGATATGTAAAGGCTCGACGTGATATGTAATGCTCGACGTGATATGTAATGCTCGACGTGAAATGTAATGCCCGACGTGGATGTACGTGAAATATAATGCTCAACGAGATGCATTCTTCTCTCTATGTGTGTGTGAGTGCTGCACACGCTTTCACACAGGAAAATTCGAGGAGCATTGATCTTCGAGGATTGATTGTCTCGCACTCTTTGGAATCCTACAAAGCGAGTCAAACAATACATTACAATCGGTAAGATGTCATCGATATGTCGTGCCATAAAACGACACTGATAATGTCTATCGTTTGTTTCTGCATTTTCAGATTGGGGCCATTCGAAATCAACGTGTGAAGTTTGTACCACGACCGTATCGCTACTTTTATCTCGTTATCTCCTTGTAACTCGTAGATGTCTCTTTGTAATAATTAAACTAAGTCCGAGCTGCCTACGATTAATATCGCAATATGGCATTGGACGGCCGCGTGCAATATTAAACGCAGATTTCGACTTAGATTTTTAAGCGACGAAACAGAAAGGCCTACTTAGAGTAATTACAGTAATTAAGATTACTTAGTAGAATGTAGGGCCGCAGCTAGCGTACAAGACGCCTTTATAAAGAAATTCATTTAGGCGCCTTACGATAGAACAAAAGTGTTTGAAGAATCGAAGAATTGAAAATTGATTTCGGAAACTAGAAATGTGCAAGAATACAAGTTGGCGTCTTTCCTTCCTTTTTCCTACAATGCCTACCTAACGACCAAAAAAAAAGAGATCTTAAGTACAATCGCCTTATCCAGGCTTAACGCGTTAATGAAGAATAAGAGTATATGAAGATATCGAAACATTTTAAAGTGACGGATTTTAAATCGCTGCGTTAATTCTAAAGAAAAGCTTCTATTTGACGCTCGGTATGACTCGCGATATGCAATCGAAATCGCGCAATTCAAACATCGAAATAGGAATGACAGTTACTTCGTGCGTTCTATTTGTCTAAAAACTCATCTTATTTTGTTATTTCCATGAGAAAGGATTCAATAATTAAGTTAACGCATTGTCAACGGTCAAAGATAATAAGAAATGTGCCGCAAAACAAGCCGTTGCGTTCTTTCCTGGCGCACCGTTCTCTAAAATTGTTATTAAATAACAAAATAATAGCAATTTATTTAATGTCACATAGCATCTTAGAAATTTTAATTATAGCAGATTTTTTAAATCTAAGACCAGAACGAAATATAACTTTAAACATACGTCGTTTGATTTTCTTTGACATATTTTCTCAATTGTTTTAGAACTTTCTTCTTCTCTAACGTTCCCCAGTCTTCCCACTTGTACGACGTTCTTAGCACATTGGCTTGCGCGGCGGTCTTGATGAATATTAGAACTTAATGATTTAATAGGTGGGAAGTAATAAACCTCTAGAGATTTTACCTAAAAGAAAGATCGTAGATGTAACGGATGACTGGACGGAATTTATTTCTACGGAATGTAAAATAACGTGAGGGAGAAGCTAAAATACATTATATTAAGCATCTCTCTTAAGGGATTGTCAAGAGATATGCATCACCTAAGAGCAATAGTAATCTATTGTATAATCAATTGCGTTTCAATCGAAATAGGAGTAACAATTACTTCGTCTTTTCCACGTAGCTACTACCTCTTTAAACTCGTTTTATCTTCGTTCAGTTATCTCGTTACTTGATGAGAAAAGATTCGATAGTTGTATCGAAGTGTTGTGTATTGTCAACGTGTCGTCAATATATGTTGTCGAAGATTGTGTGGAGAAACGAGTCGTTATACTGTTGCCCGGCGAAATGCACTTTAACGAACGGAAGGACGAAGAATGAAAAGCAAGGAACGCAAGAGAGGGACGTTTACTTCCAAAAGTACAAATCCGATTTGACGGGCATCTCGTTCTAGGATGAGAAACTGGTCTTGTCAATTGCGAAGCTGATTCTTTCGTTTTGATCGCTTTTCGAACGAAATGTCGCCAAATTGAATGTGTATTCTGAGTAAATAAGTAACCACCTGCCTAGAGATAACATTAGGTACAATAAAAATGCCACTTGTCTAGAGATAATATTACGTAGAAGAGGAAGATAGAGAAAAAAAAAAGATACAGGGAGAGAGACAGAGCAATGTGATTTTATATACGAGCTCCTGCTGTTCGGTTCCTCTCGTTCTCTCGATTCGTATTGTTTGCTCTTGTAAATTTCAAGCGTTAATTACTTCCACGAGAATACGAATCGCATGTATGTACAATTATATTCGAGATTAAAATATAATACATAATTTATTAACCAAGCGCGGTTATTAATGTTACTACCTACTCTACGATTCGCGAAACTCTTATCTTAAGCGACATTTGTGTTATCATGCAATACTAATACTGTGATCTCCTGCAATTTGTTTCGTATATTTTAAATGGAAATTATCGTTCGTTAACAATAGCAATACATCGAATAAAATGCAGAATTTTTTCCTTTTGCAAGTATAATTTAATTTATTATATTACATTCGATGAAAATATAGGCGCACTTTGCAATTTAATTTGACTCATACTGATGTCTGCTAGACTGATAGTCTAGATTTAATTTTCTATACCCTCACATTAGTTATAGATATTTCTTATATCAACAAATTTGAAACATTTGGAAAATATGTTTATCTTCAACAATGCATTCGCACAATATTCATTCTTATCAATCATTCCAATCTCCCACCAGCATAAAATAAAATGATTTATATATATTACTATTCATATATATTACTTAAGCCCATAAAAATATTCTGTCTCATATATAATTACAAAAAGGTCAACGATTAAGAGGTATGACGGAACAACGACGATCGTGAATACACGTAAATATGTCGTTAACAACGTTTCCTTTAGCACAAGTAAACATTTTATGTATATTTTACAGACTCTTCAACATGTATAATAAAAACATGGAAACATATAGGCTTATCGTGGCCACCACAATGAGATGAAGACTTGTTACGAGAATTCATGTTATTTAAAAAATTCGCTGTGTAAAATAGGAATAGCTGTAAATTGTAAAATTAATAGAGCCTTATGGACTGAGCGTTACTGAGGTGTTTACATCGAACAGTTAATAACGTTAACATTTTCAAATTTCCTTCAAGTTGAAGGCAGGCCGGTTGAGACCGATTAATCCATGAAAATTCAATAAATCTGTTAACAATTCTCGATAGCTCTCATTGGATTGTAGCCAAATGCTATAATATATCACAAAACTCGGGTATAAAAGCAGAAGAAACGAAAAGCACAGAAATTAAAGATTCTGCAATCACATCATCGGCCAAACTTTAGGCCTTTAAAAACTTATTTAAAACTTACTTTAAATATTGACTTGAAATAAAAAGTTGCCTGCATTCTCGTTGCTTAATTTTCTGCCGAAATACCATTTTCATTATACCGAAACTCTAACATTCTGTATAAATAAATAACAAAATCAGTATAACAATTGCTAATTAGAATATACGTAATAATGTATGTCATTACCGGAAGTGACATCAAAGTATCTATCTATGGAAAATGATACCTTAGCGCGCATCCTGTGTATACATCATATCTAATGTTCGATTTCATGAACGGACACAATCACTACACTAATATTATACATTGATTTTCGCGGAGTTTCACGTCATGCAACAAACACTCACTTCTACGACACAACTCGACGAAAGTCGTGTATAATGTTAATACAATTCCGATTACGGAAATAACTTTCTAAGTCCGAGATCCGAAAGAGCGACGACGGTGCGTCTCAACATGTTGCAACTGACGGAACAACGACGGGTAATAGTAGACCATTGGTGTTGCCTCTTGTCGTCGCCACAACGAGACGACACGACCGGGTGATCAGTGCTGCACGACGACTCATCCTGAATCGAGGCGGACGACGTGGCTGTCGACGACGGTAGTAGGGTCTGTATGTCCGATGTCAGGCAAGATTTAGCCGCGTGATCAAGATAACAGTTACCAACAAACAGAATCGTTCGTCCTATAAGGATGAAATTCACCCGGCACAGTTCCTAGAACAAGAAAACTCTGGGATATTATCGCAGATATTTTTAGCGCCTTTTTCGCTCAGCATTGTATAACATCTATAACTCATAAAATGTTGAGAACAGTAATTTTTTTTTTTAGATAATGTACTCACCTGGAAACTGCACGGTGATGGTAAATCCCAATTGCACGGACGACGATCTGAGGTAGAAATCCGTCAGCAATCACTAGTCATATCTTGACACGTTCTAACTTCGCTCCATTCGTCACCCACAGCATCGATAATATCCAGCAAAAGCTCGCGACTTAATACTCTTAATCTTGGAAGCTTAACGACCTGAATAAAAGCAATACTTTGTATGCACTTGGACGAATATTAATAACGTTACCATCGTTAGTATCTAAATATTTTTTTTTACCTTGCTAAAGTGATGAACTATCAGATTCAGAGCGTACTTCTTCATGTCAGTAGCTTGCATTCTATCAGCTGCCTCTAAAATCTGTATAACATTCTTGAAAGTGACATTCATCTCGAGATTCTGCTTGCAAAACGCTTGGAGCCGATTATTCGTGAAACCGTAGAACACTGGCGCGGTGAACAGGTACAGAGAGTCCTCGGGGGGCATCGAGATATCCGCGAAGTAAATATATCTCAGCAAAGATTGGAATGATTCCGACGACGGTATCATCTCGCCAATTTGTATCTGATAAAAGTTACAACAAAGTTAGTCGGGCTATTTAGCAATTTGCACTGCACGTACGAGATGTTACATTAAAATGTCTTCTCTTGTTTAACAAAAAATTTGTTATGCTGTTTTTGTGAAATTACATGTACTTACGTTCACCATATTATTCTCAGGCATGAAGGATCGAAACATCGCTTCGAAGTAGCTGCATCGCGCTGCGAGGATGGCCTTGTGCGCCGGTATCGGCATGCCATTCAGCTGCAACGTGATATCGCAAAATTCTCGACCGACGCTCTTCAAGAATGCTTCCATGTCTTGCTCCAGGCTGGTTCCTAGCGAACAAACTCCATGATAGGAGAGACTGCTCCATGATACGCGTGTGTCGCGCGTGATACCTACCAGTGACAGATTCATACTCGTACTTCGTGAAAGTCCTAGTTTGCGGCTTCTGCCGTCGCCTAATGATCTCCACCATCAACGGCTGATCGAGAGTCTCGAACTCCTGACTCATCACGATTACATTGTAATTGTTCTCCTTCACGACGAAGCTGAGGCAAAATTCCTTTATGAAGTACAGCTCCAAGTACACGGCGTTGCGCAACGCCTCCAAAACGTTCGCGTGGCTTATAGTCGCCTCGAGGTAGTTGACGCACAGCTGTTCTAAGCGTTCCATATTGAACTGCACGGCGAGACGGTACACGTCCATCATAAGAAGTACAATGCGATTGCTCTGCGGATCCTCGACCTTGTCGTCCGGTCTCTTGGTGGGATCGATACGATCGGTATAAATGTAGTTTAGCACCATTTTAAAAGCTTCTGGGACGGCGTCTTTTAATCTCACCTGCAACATGGTGGCCAAATTTATATAACCATCAAACTGAAGAAATATATTTTTTTCAGTTATATTTTCCTCTGTCTTTCATGAACTAGTGAAGTAAATATGAGTCATATAATTGTAATCTTATATTAATATTTCGGGCTAAATCGCTTACCTCTAATGGTTCATTATTGGGCACACTGAATTGTTCTAAACACTTGTCTTGTTTTTCGCGCGCTTGTCGAATGCGCGACCGCAGAAATTGCGAACGCGCCGCCACCATGGCTATATGCGCCGGTATCTTGGTCTCCAGCTCGCCCACTATGAATTCTACATCGCAGAAGAGAGACATACTCAACAGCCTTCCGAAATCATCATGCAACGTGCATTTGGGGTACGACGAGAACTGGAAGCGGTACATCTCGGCAGAGCGTATGTTATTATCCACGGTCCCCCCAAAAATGAACATCGCATCTCCGATTACGGCGGCAGCATGGAAAAGTCGACCAGGTGGTACCTATAAGCGTATTACATGTTACAAAAATTAAAATTACTTGTTATATCCTTTCGTAACGTATGTATTGAAGATAACAGAAAACATTTGCAGATACATTAAGGTGGATCCAGATCAAGCAAAGAGTACAAACAAATAAACAAATTTGCTTCGAAGAATAATGGATGGATAACGTTACGAGTACAAATCAGAGCAGATTCAAATTCTATTAAAAATTTGTTTAAAAAAAGCTTGTTACGTTCGTTCATGTTTCTTAATCTTTTATTTGTTTTAATGTAAATCATCGCTCTTTGCTAGTCTGAATTCATTTTTGCAAATCATCTACCTGGCTGTCTGTGGACGGTAAAATAACGTTCCACGTTTGCGTGTCGAGATCGTAGCAGTGGAGATCATTGGACAGAGCAGAGTCCGCCGCGCCGCCGAAGACGTAAAGGTGACGATCAAAACTGACCATCGTGTGACCGTATCGTCGCGCGGGCGGTGGCGGGGCGCCACGCAATATGTGTTCCGTCGATATGCGTGTCCACCTGAAAAAGACAAATTTACGATAAACAGAATGTGAGTCAAATCCGTGGATTACAGTGTACTACTAGCGTTATAACGAAATTTACCGCCTTTCCTTAAAGTGAAACTGGAAGAGACTGTTGGTCGTCCTGGCCCCGCTCTGACCGCTGAAAACAAACATTGATTCTCGGGCCACCGTGACGGGAAAATTGCAACACGTCGGTGGACGTTCGCCGACCTGAACAACTTCTTCCCACGTTTTGAACTCACTAGGCTAATGAATGACATTAAAATAAAACTGTATTATGTAAACGTGATATCACGTATTCATTATATAAGGTATGTGTAAAACGCATCTCTTACCAATAACGATATTGTCCACATATCATTCAATCTGGCATTGCCATCGTACCCCGCAAATATCCACAACTTATTATCATATACAGCAGCACCATGTGCAGATCTTGGCACTGGGGTCCTATAAGTATATTAATTAATTGAAGAGATTGGACGAAAAATATCAGAAACCAAAGAGATAAAATGTTAGGCATCGCGTAGGGAAGTTCTTGCGATAAAGGTAATACTTGCACTCCGACAAATTTCCACTCTATCCACTGGGCAGTCTGGAAGCGATATTCAAACAGATCATTCTTGTTACTAAGATTAGAGTTGGAGTGTATATCTCCGGTGTAACCGCCGAACACGAACATCGACGAGCCGTGAACTACAGCGGAGTGATGGTAACGCGGCGCGGGCGGGCTGCCAGTTGCAAACGCTCTGCCCCAGGACTTCTCCTTCACGTCGAAGCGCAGCAGGTCGTTCAGCATCCTCTTACCGTTATCGCCACCGAAAACGTAAATAGCATCCTTGTACGCCACGATGGTATGCTTGCTGCGTCTGCAAGACAGAACAAAGGGAGAAATCAATCAAGCAGCATTTAACAGCTATATCCTCAGATCTACAATAAGTAAAATTTATCCGAATGGTAAAGTCCAGTAAACAGTAATGGTGTGTTTGGGGAAATGCTATTATTGCTATCAGCATTAGTCTATCTTTGTTCTATTTTTAGTGAGTAACGAAGATAGATTCATGCTGATAGCGCTAACAGCGTCTCCTCGAACGCACTCTAAATGACAGTCCAGGAAACACAGAACATTATAGCAACATTACAGCAATATTATAACATCGCAGCAACACACAGATAATGTTGCAATGTTATGGCAATGTTCTAATATCGCTACAATGTTCTGTATTTGTTGGGAGTGGTAGAAAATCAACGTTAAAATTTCCCATTCAACAGTGTAACTGCAATTACTGGTTGCATGTAACAATTACACTGTTGAGGGAGAAATTACAACGTTGATATGACATTATTATTACTTAGTGTTTACTGGATTGAATACAAAATACAAATCGCATCGAGATATTCTGTGAAACTGGACAGTGCGCGGTGCCTCCAGAAAACGGCGATCAAGGAGGAGGAGAAGAGGAACTCGCTCGCGAAGCGAAGGCAGACGGTCTCCCGGATCCAGGGTGCCTACCTGGCGCCGACGAACTCGTCGCACTCCGGCATGCACTGCCACCGGTGCACCGTCTCGAACGGGCCGAAATCCAGGGTCAGGCACTCGGCGGTGGTGGCCACGTTGTCCATCTTCGCGCGGCCGCGGACGCGGCGTCTCATTCAACGGCAGGGCGGCGGAGGAGGGAGAGAGGATGCTCGCCACGGACCTTAACCTACGACGCGCCGCCGCGTCGGCACATCGTCCACGAAGCGAGAACGGAAACGGCTCGACGCCGGCGTGCAGCCCGACGAGCTCACCGACTTCAACCTCGTGAGGGAGAGACACCTCCGGTCCCAGGTCTCAAGCCATCTCACGGGACTCGGCGCGCGAGACCGCTCCGCTTCCCCGGAGCGTGCACAGGAACGTCAAAAACATGTGTGCCGTCTACGCGTAGATCGGCGGAATCAATAACCGGCGTCCCTCTCTGTCTCTCGCCCGTCGTCCGTCCCACTCCCTCTCGCGCGCTCTCTCGCCACCGCGTGACGTAAAAATCGCCGCACCTCCCTCGCCCGCCTGCGCCACGCGCTCGCCGCCGCGCACGTCGGCATCAATGAAAATTTGCATATAGCTACGTGAATTGTATAGCTACGGGGGATCATTGAAGGCTCGGGCTGTGCGCGGCTCAACGCGAAATATCTTCGACTTCTCTCTGTCATCACTATAAAAAAAAAAGAAAATAATTTTAAATGAGGCTGACAATCAAATAATTCTGTAATGTTGCACCGAGTCCTGTAAATTACGTTTGACAGTAGACGCGAGGATCAATCGCAGATGCTGGCGCAAAAAAAAAATATAGGCGATTAGATTTTCTTTGTGATAAATTATTTATACAATTTCTCATTAGCAATTGTTTTACTTCATTCAAAGAAAGATATCGGTTGCAACAACGAGATACATATTATAACAATCGTATTTCACGAAAATCACATAAACACAAATCAGCGTACAATAAGCGATAAACCGCAGAGAAAATAGATGTAAATTACAAACTTTGCAACTTTAAATAAATCGTGTATATATTTCGTATACAATATGCGGAGCTACAAGAATTGTTGTGTGCAGTAAAAGACGTAAACACGATTAACAGATGTAAAATTATTTATAGCATAAAAAATGTTTATTAAAAACTGCTTCCTCTCTGTATATATTATATATAAGCCTATTTTTAGAATTACTCTTCAAAGTCAAAGGCTCTCGAAAAAGAGGAATGGGGGAAGATTGATAGATTAGGCTTAATCATTCTTAACAAATACTGAATATTAATCGTAAATTGGAGCGGTAGTAAGAAACTAGCGGCAATGTAAAAGTACGTGAGCGATATAACATTAAATAATAATGCGTACTCGTGTGTGCTATAAATAAGTTGAGGATGAGAATGTAACGATTGTCTCTATTTTCTTTTTTCTTTCTTAATTATAATTAACTCAAGGAAGATAAATATATGTATAAGCAACCAAAAGGAATACGCTCGCACGTGTCATTTGTATAGGATATTTACAATTATCTTTCGAGAAACTAAGTTCTCGCATCTAAATATGTGGCAGTGAAGCACTCAAAGCTATCATGTGTCGCACAAATACTTCAACAAAAAGATCTCTTTCGTCAATAATCGCACTATGTGATTACATATATGTATATATACTTTTTTCCGACAGGGTTGGGAGAGGGATACATTTTTTCGTAGCTACGTATCACAATCGCTTCAGCTAGGAACTCTTTGTCTAGTACGTGGAAAATCCAAGCTCGATCGCTGTCAATAGATAGCAGATAAAAGCTGGGGCTAGATGAAGCACATGCTACGATTTGTCACGATTACGCAATTCAAATACCGAATGCAAAGATTCTAATTTGATTGATAATACTGCATATATTAAACGTTTAACATTAAGACAGAAATATATTTCCTCTCTTTTACGAGTTGTTTTTTAAAAATAACTTAGGGTTAAACCTGTCGTTAAGAAAGCTAATTGTTAAAATAACAAATCATACTTTACTCCTTTTAAAACAAGCGAATAAGCAATTGTCATGATTAACAATTCAATATAATTCTCTTTTGCTAATCGAACGAATCAATTTCGTAGAGTGATGTAGAAAAGTATTTAGAATTAACTAGCTATAAAAGCTCGCAAGGTCTGCTTGCGTGTCCGAATGATGAAGACACCGCGTCTCATTGTGAAAATAATTTGTACACAATTCAACATACATCCTATATCGTTCCTTCATGGGAGGAACATAAATGAAATGATCTTTTGTACAATGTGATGCGATGTCGTATAAATAGTGAATTGGAAGTGCTATAACGCCAGCCATGGATGATGACGAATGGATTCGCGACTTCGGTCTCCGTAATCGTACGTAACCTCTACGCCGATCGGAATATCCTCCTTCGCCGTAAGTACCAGATGCGGTACTGAATTGACCTCGACGATTCGCGCAATTAAATTGCCAGTTCTTGAATGATTCACTAATCTGCCAAGTTTCTTAGTCTCCGCGGTCGCATCAACACTGAAAACATATGCTCTATCAGCATGTACACTACAGATCTCTTTCCGTCTGTCCCAATCATGATTTTTTAGAAGCTTCCAAATAGAGAATTTTCTTACCAATATTGCTGATTACGATGTTGAAAGTAATACATGTAGCATCCAGTATTCTGATCTTGTGCATACAATTCTTCGCGTTCCTTCGCCTGCCCCTGGTGGATCAACTCGCCAATATATTCCACTACAAACTCGCCCTTAGCAAATTCTCGTGTCGTTATGACACCGCGACCTTTGCCTGAAAAGTATCTAACCTATAAGGAAATAAATTACCATAAGTTGCTTGGTTTGCTTAAAATATCAGCTAACATTGCTATTTTAGATCTTAATCGCGCATGGGTTTTTACCTCTAAACCATCCTCCACCTGACAAAGCACCTTATTTTCTAAATCACGTTGTTTCTCCTCTAATACAGCCTTTTTACTCTTTCTTACGCTACGACGTACTGGAAAGTAGTCGGTAATCGAATGATTCGTTTCAATGCCCAGCGGTTTCGATAAACGACTACTGAAAGGCTGATTGGAGGTTCCTTTTTTACGTCGTGGAGCTGGCTTTTTCATAACTTGTAACGGGCTCAGTAATGTAATCACAGATTGTTTCTCCTTGGTAGTAATTGTAGCACTCTCATCTATATCTTCCGATGGTATTTTTATTCTATGTGGCGTAGAAGGCGTACAAATTGGAACAGCTACTGGTGTCTCTAAAAAAATCAATTTCTCTATATATCATTTTATATCTCTTTATATTTATTTTATCTATCATATCTCTTTATATATCAATTAAGAGAAAAAAGCTGAACAGAATTATATACCGTCGGTTTTGAATTGTTCCATATAAGGAGTAATCTCTTCTTTCACTCGAATACAAGTTGAAATAGTTTGCTCATTATTATTCTTGAAAAAATAACGGACAAGCGAATTTTTCCCTTTTATAACTTCAGCATTTGGATCCTGCGGCAAATAAAATAAAACACTACAGCACATGCAATTACATATGTATACATTTCTTATTCATTTATTCCTGTAAATATTAATGAACAGAAAAAGAGTTACTATAAATTTTAACACAAGATACTTACTTGACTGTAAGAATAAGCTATTTGCATAGAAGATTTGCATGTTTCTACTGCAGATTGTGTTTTGGCTGTGTCAAATTTATTTGCTATTTGTTTGATGGTATCCAGTATGCTCTCACTTTTCACCAAACTCGCATCGTTACTTTGTACAATTGTAGGTGAAGTCTTGGGTACATTTTTCTCTACAGTCTGCTTCCGTTTTCCTGTATTAATTACTAGTAACATTTAAATCTATTCGAGCTTAATAAAACACAACATATTAAATATATTTTAATTGATAATATGTGTATATAATAAAATATATAAAACATCAAAAACAACCAAATACATTTTATTTTCATTTATAACACAATATATAAAACATAAATTTGGTGTACTGTGTCATCATAAATAATAATGCTGCTAAAGCTCTAAATAAAATTTATAAACACTTCTACAGAATTTGCTTGGACATGAGAAATATGCTAAAGGCAAAGAAAAAAAATTATAATCTGACGAGAATATAGAAAGGCTATAAAGCTGCATAATTTACGAGTTGTGGAATATCGAGAAAATAAAAAGAACATCAGAAGGATCTGTAGGAACCGTTTCAAAGCCAATCGTGCTTGAGGCGGAATCGCCGTACCGAACTGACATCCCAATTATCGTACTCCATGTTAGTTTAGAGTTTCTAAACCGATGCTCTAGCCCTAGTCGCGCGGCGCGACGGCAATCGTCATCTCCAGGAACGGCGGCGTCGCGACGAACGTGTCCCGATCGTCGTGTCGCGATATTAACGAACCGCGAAACCCGAAAGCATCGGAGACGGGCCGAAAATTTTGGTCCGAGATAAATGTCGCGCGCCGAGAGAGAAAGCGAGAGAGAGAAGGAGAAAGACGGAGCGGACGGCCGAGAACGCCAGGGAGGAAGAGAGAGGGAGAGAGAGAAGGGATCGCGGAGCGCGTCGCTGCGACAGCGTTCAAGATGGAGCGAGGGAGGAAGCGAGAAACAGGGAAAACATAACCTGCCGTGCGGCCGGCGCGGAATGCTTGAGTTAGAGCGTCGTCGGGCGGCACGTCCTTACCTCTCGCGGCGCCGAAGGCGCGGTTGCCCACCCGGTGGGACGAGGCGCGGGTTGCCCGGTGCATGATGAGCCGCGACACGAAGCGTGCAACGACGGCGAAGTGACTGGCTGACGGAACAACTGGTCCGCGGAGACGACGACGCGAGACGCAGCTTCGTACGGCGTCGCGTCCTTCCACGGGCGACGGGGCGCCGCGACGCGCACGAGACAGCCGCGGAACGCGGTTTCACGATCACCCACGATCACCCACGGTGACCCACGGGTGCGGATCACTGACGACCGACACCACAAACAATGCCGAGCGAGCGACGTGCCGCCATGTCGCTTCCGCGATACGTTACGTTGCACGGTGCACGTAACGCTCATCGAGGCCCAATAGGAAGGCGCGCCTTCTGGGAATCTCGCTTAAGATTGAAAATGTCCCTAGGAAGTGAGGTATCTTATTGGACGTCGAACGCGGCGACGAAATTTTGTAACGAATTTTAACATGGAGCTCAGTGCCGTTGAAGCATTCATGACGCCCGAGTGTACGATCAATAACAAGGAAATGTTCCATGACTGCGACGAGTTAATAGTTGAACGTCTGGAGCAGACGTTTTGGAGAACGGAAAATTTAATTTTATCATGATTTATGCGTCGCGTAGAAACGGAAACGTCTCCTCAATCTTGCTCCAAACATGCAAAATGAAATCTATTTTTTATTACTACATTTCACATTTGTTGCTCTTACGACCGGTTTTCCCAGCTTCTTGGTAAGCTAACTAATAGTTTAATCATACGTTTAAACTTATTTAATTGGAAAAACCCTTAATATTACATAAATAACTCAATGTATATTTCTATCAATAAATTAACTTATTTTTCATCTTTTTCTAATTCTTAGGACTAAAAAGAGATAGAAAGTTAAACCGAGATTAAAGTTAATATGCATAGGTAGAAATAGACGTACGGGTATTTTCCAGCAAGTTACACAGATGACACAGTGTAACACTGTGTCCAACACGAATTGTTTCAACTACGACACAGTGGTCCACACTTCGCGACACTGTAAAAAGGTAAATATGAGCATGTAAAACATGAGTTATCAACTTTTTAAGAAATTTTATGTTTAACATGTGTAAGAGCTCTTCTTTCACATATATTAACATAAAATAATTTAAATTTAATTAAAAAATAAAGATATATAATAACACTTGTTATATTAATTATAATATATTAAATATATTATATTCATAAATATATATTAATGTATAATATATTAAATTAATGTATATTATATTAATGTCCTAGCAGATCTAACTAACAATAAAAGTTCTAATCATTCCAACAAGAACTTAATAAACGTGTGAATAAATTGTACTAAATGAAGAGATTCTGATCTACTACGTCTAATCTAATTATGCTAGCGGTTAACAGAATTCAGATACAGTTTAATACTCGGCAATAAATAATGCATCGTCGCATATATCGCATTATTGCGACAGGCGGATACGTAGGGTGAGGGAGGGCGGCGACGGACGTCGCGGGAATGAAATTACCGCTCGAAGGCGACTAGTTGGCGCGCGCGCCGCGACGCGGCGCCACCGGACCGCGCGCAGCGCGACGATCGATCGCCGCGCTCGCGGGACGACGTTATTATTTTTTAGACAGATTTATCGGTGATCGCGTCGCGAGGAGCGATGCACGCACGAAACTCACCGGTCGCTAATGCGGCCGAGTGTCGCTTGATGCATGGCGACGCGGAATTTGCGATCGCGCGGCGCCGATCGGCGTCCGCGCGCCGAATTCGCTCAACGTGGCTTCTTTTCTTTTTAGCGCGAATACTTTAAATCAACTAACGATCAGCGCCGCACGCAGCGGCGGCGTTGCCAAGCGTACGTCCGCCGCCGCCATACCCCAACACGTCCGCTCGTGAATGCACAAGCATATGATGCGCGACATCGTGGTCCAAAATCCGCGGTCAGTCGCCCGAGTCGGACAGTTTGAGGGATAATAACAGAGACCCGACGTTATCGACTGCTCTTGAACATTTTCAGCCAAATCTGAACAATTAGCTATAACGCAACATTAAGTTTACAATTTATAGTAAATCCAATGTTTTCTAGATGTTTGTATATATCTAAAATGCGACAATATTGTATATTTTTGTAAAATTACTGTTCTATAATTATCATTCGCGCTCGCTCGGATTAACGTTTCCTACTCCGACCACAGTATTTTTCCAGAGGGCGCCACCGCGCCCGAAACTCGGAAACCCGCATGGATTTCCATATGACCAGCGACCTTTGGTAGTGCCCCGTCGATGGTGATACAGCAGCTTCGTGTGTCGTCTGGTGTCGTCGTCACAGTCGCACTGTAATCGCGTATACACGTGCTCGAATAAACAGGTCTGCGTTAAAAACGTCACCAACGTCCAATCATTGACCGTTGAAACCTTTCACGAACGGTTTCACGTGGCGTTTGACTGACACGAGGTCGCTAGACAACAGCTTAAATTTTGGAATCGTCCGTTTGAAATGGTATGTGCATTAAGCAACGAAACATACATATTTGATACTCTTTTTTTTTTTTTTTTTTTTTTTTTTTTTTTTTTAAGTAGCGACGGTTTTCAAATCGCGATCGTCCTTCTGAATATAAACATCAGTTTGAAATCCATATCACCGTGAATATCGATTAGAATCGTATCGATTGGAATTCGTGGGCGATCTTAATTTAAAAATCATACGGGGAGAACATTTGTTCGCGGAAACGCCGACGGACAATCGGACGCTACTCGTTCTCGCGATCTTTTCCCGCGCGCGTCGGCGCGACGGGAAGAAAACGAATCTCGCGCTGCCTCCCTCCCGCCCCGCCGGTCGTGGCCGCGCAGCCAAGATCGGACGTGAAAACGCCGACGATTTTTCGCCTCGCGCGCCCTACGAGTCTGCCCTTATTCGTCGCCCGGCGGCGATCCGGCAACAGCGCGCGCCCACCGCCGCGCCGGTGGCGCCGCGCGCGGCGGCGGCGCGCAACTCCCGGAATGGGCGCGCGTGTGTTTTTGTACGTCCGCCGCGGCGTTCAGGGCGGCGGGCGGTGGGATGGGTACCGGGCGACGGGACGGGGCCCAAGATGGCGGCAGCCGTGCAGTCGAGCGAACGCGCTCTCGAGCTGTGAATCGCGCGCGCATTCGCTCACCGACGACGACACCGCGTGAGATGGGCCGGCACGCTCCTGGATCGACGTTCGCATCCGCATCGATCTCGTAGCTGACGCACGACGTCGCTCATTGCGGTCGGCGATGCACGCTTGACGCAGCACGCGCTCTTTCTTGAACCGGGTCGGAGGAAAAAACGAAAAAAAAAAAAGGATATCCCGTCGTTCGCTCGTCTTGGGGACGCCCCCCTCGCGCGAACACCCTGTCGGTGGTAGCAGCGAGATACTCTCGCCGAAGCGTCGCCGTCGCCATCGCCGTCCTCGTCCTCGTCGTCCTAGCATCGCCACGCGTCGCGACGAGATAGCGCGCGAGGTCTCGCGGTGCTCGGTTTGTCATGGTAGGTTTTTTTCTCACTGTCGCGAGGAAGATTGAAAGAAGGACCGAGAGGGAGACGGGGATAGGTTTCTAAGTTCAGAGCACGCGCTTCCTGCCGGGAGCTGGCGTGTAATTTGGCGGTATCCGTTTCCCTCGTCTACGTAGAAAAGCGGCTAACCTAGAGACTTGTACATGACGCCTTCCCTTTTTTTTGTTCTCCTGTCTCTGCCAGACAGCGGGGTTTTGCGTCCTGATGAGTCACCACGCAAATCATAAATGCTCGCTTGTTCATCTACGAAGAATATGAATAATATATTTTTGAATTTTATAAATTTTACACGTATTTATGTACAATGCATGTTTGAATTGGGGTGTCACTGGAATTTGAAACAGAATACCAATGAGATTTTAATAATTAATTTATGATTCTGATATCTACTTTGCAGTTTAGATTTTGGCAAATTGTACGCTGTAATTCTATCACAAACAAGCATTTTTTCTAGATTGTTTATATGTTGCTCTTTTAATTTTGATTTTTTATTTTTGATTTTCGCAATTAAAGTGAAATTTGTTGACTGCAACATGTATTTTTGCAGGCAACAAAAAAGTATGATGATGGAGTGAGTGATGATACCAGTGGGAGCGATTTTGACGATGAAGAAGATCCCGATAAAATTGAAGTACCTGGTAATTATAAGCTTTGCATACGTATGTCTTATTGTAATAACATTCTAGAGTTTACGTTTTGCACAAGGTAATGCAATTACTCTTGCATGAAATTTTGAAACCTAATGTAAGAAATTATTTACTAGGTGGGGGTAAAGATCTTGCGACTGCCGCTGTGATTGGAAGTATTAAAGATGAGAAGCCTTCAGACTTGCCAGAAGGTCCATTGGACAAAACGCAAGGGGCGTTAAATGGTAGGTCATATACAATATTTGAAACAATTTAAAGTGAATCTATGTTTTTATTAACAGCTCTCTTGTTTTATTAAAATTTAATTTAACGAAAATGTGATTTTTGTAACAATTATTTTTAGAATTAAACCAAAAATTTGGTAATAAAATTCCTGGAGGATTAGTAACAAAGGTAGCAGGGCCAGGTTACGAAATGGTGCGTGTAGGAGGCTCTCAAAGTGTCCCGCCAGGGACACTTCCTGCTACAGGTCAAGTGAATCAAATGAATCAATTAGGAACCGGTGGAGGATATCCTGCTGGTTTTCCACCAGGATTATCTCTTTCAGGATTCAATCCTGCTGCCTTCCTTCAATCAAGTATGTACCTTCTTGTTTTATCTTAATAAATTTTACAAATTTTTTTTCTCGTCATTTAACTTTTAAACAATGGGGGTTTTTTTATGAAGATGTATGTATGAATGTTACCTATGCACATACATCATTAAGAAATTATAAATCAAATTATATTTAAATTTTTTTCTTAAAATGCTATAATTACATGTATTGATTATATTACAATAGTATTAAATTAAATTAAATTAAATTAATTATTTCTTAGGTATGGACATGAATGCTTTGATGGGTAGTTTTATGGGAATGCCTGGCATGAACATGGGAGTTAATCCTTTTGTTCAATTCCTTAATCAAACTGGAATTAATACCAATTGGTCAGCGCTTTCAGGTATTTGCAATATCCTAACAAAAATATTTTGAAAAGAACATCTTAAGAGACAAACTCGTATTATTTGTAATTTTATTATAGGAAAAACAGTGTCACAGATGTGGATGAATGCAGCTGATCCGACAAAATTGATGCAACCAAATATTCAAGAAGAGGAAGAAGTAGACGATGAAGATATGGGTGTCGCCGAGACTTACGCCGATTATATGCCAACAAAACGTACGATTAATATTTATTATCTTAATTTAATTAGACACTGCTTTAAATTAAAATTTGTGATAATTAACAGTCAAACTTGGACGAAAGCATCCGGATCCGGTAGTGGAAACGGCATCGTTGTCAAGTGTCGAACCGACGGATGTTTGGTACAAAGTCTCTATACCCGAGGAATCGATACGATCCGGTGCGCTCTCTGCGCTTCAACTCGAGTCCATCACGTATGCCTCTCAACAGCACGAGCATCTCTTACCTGACGGTACACGCGCCGGATTTCTGGTTGGCGACGGCGCGGGCGTTGGTAAGGGCAGGACTATAGGCGGTATTATATTCGAGAATTACTTGAAAGGTCGAAAACGTGCCATCTGGGTGTCGGTGTCGAACGATCTCAAATACGACGCCGAGCGCGATTTGAAGGACATAGGTGCATCGAAAATAGAAGTACGTAATTTATCTGCGTTAGAATGTGTTGAATATATACTGATATTGTCGGAATATCAAAGTTTTAATTTTACAATGAATATTAATTAAGCATTTTAATTATTGATGGTGAGTTACAAATTGCAATGAATAAATCGGCTTGCAGGTACATGCTTTGAATAAATTTAAATACGCGAAAATCTCATCAGCTGTGAACGGTAATGTGAAGAAAGGTGTGATCTTCAGCACATATTCTGCATTAATTGGTGAATCGTCGCAGAGCGGCGGAAAATATAAGAGCCGATTGAAACAGCTGTTGCAATGGTGCGGCGAAGATTTTGACGGTTTGATAATTTTCGATGAGTGTCACCGGGCGAAGAATCTGTGTCCTACCGGAAGTTCAAAACCTACTAAAACAGGTTGGAATAAAATTTTATGCACAAAAAAATTTTTTTAAGTCTATGTAGATAGCCAGTTATATTATCGATGATGTAAAATTTGTGCAGGATTAACGGTCTTAGAACTACAAAATAAGCTTCCGAAGGCCAGAGTCGTATATGCCAGCGCAACCGGCGCTTCTGAACCTCGCAACATGGCCTATATGGTACGACTAGGTATGTGGGGTGAGGGCACGCCTTTTCCAGAGTTTAATGGCTTTATCACTGCCGTGGAGAAGCGCGGAGTCGGCGCGATGGAGATCGTAGCGATGGACATGAAGCTGCGCGGCATGTATATCGCTCGGCAATTGAGTTTTCACGGTGTTGCCTTTAAGATTGAGGAAGTACCTCTTTCCAAGGATTTCACGAAGGTTTATGATCATTCAGTGCGACTGGTGAGTTATGCAAAAAATTTTAACACTGTTCACATTTCGATCCATAATCTCACACAAACTATTTCGATCTAGTGGGTAGAAGCGATGCAGAGGTTCCAAGAAGCGGCAGAGTTGATAGATGCTGAGAATCGTATGAAGAAAACGATGTGGGGCCAATTCTGGTCGGCGCACCAACGCTTCTTCAAGTATCTCTGTATCGCCGCGAAAGTGAAGCACGCGGTAGCTGTGGCCCGCGAGGCAGTCAAATGTGGTAAATGTGTGGTAATCGGTCTACAGTCTACCGGCGAGGCGCGTACTTTGGAACAGCTAGAACGTGATGACGGCGAGCTCAGTGACTTCGTTTCTACTGCAAAGTCAGTGGTGTTTTAAAACATTGGAAAGAGAATCTTGAATATAAATTTATATTGCTGTTGCTAATATATCTAATAATTATTTGTTGCAGGGGAGTGCTGCAAACGCTAGTGGAGAAACATTTTCCAGCGCCGGATCGTAATCGCATCCAACGTCTCCTCGGTTTAGAACCACCAAAATTCAAGTTGGACGATGATGACTTGGATGGTGCTGGCGGTTCTGCGGGAGGTAGCAAGAGGAAGCCGGTGCGACAAGCAGCACAGCGTGCGACAAAGAAAGTGCGTTCTTGGTCATCGGAAGAGGAGATCTCAGATGAGGAGAGGAATGGCGCTCATAGTTCCGACTCCGAATACAAATTAAGTGGCACTGAAAGTGAGGACGATCATCACACGGACGAAGAGAGCAACGCCAGCTCCGACTTTAATCCGTTCTTCAGTGATAGCGATTCTGACGTTGGTAAATATCAATCTTGTAAATTTTTATTTTAACTTGATCTTTATTTTTAATCGGAGAAGAACTATATTTCCTATCTGTGTCTTTGTTTTCTCTAGATCCTTGGGATAGGCGAAAGAAAAAGGGTAGCAAGAAGCAAAAGAAACCGGCGAAGAAACGTTTGAGCACGCAGGATAAAATCCAGTCGATGCTAGTGCATAAACAGTCTAGCAACAAAAATAAACGCAACGGCGACACGGCAATCAGCGGGCCTATGAGCGCTATGGGTGGAAATATGCCTCATCAGGCACCGCCTAGAGATTCTATCGAAAGGGCTTGCAGCATGAAGGAAGAATTATTATCGCAAATAGAGGATCTTGGCGAGCGATTGCCACCAAATACACTAGATCAATTGATAGACGAACTCGGTGGACCAGAAAATGTCGCAGAGATGACAGGTAGAAAGGGTCGCGTTGTGCAAAGGGAAGATGGTGGAATAGAATACGAGTCTCGGTCAGAGGTAGACGTTCCTTTAGAAACTCTCAACTTAACAGAAAAACAAAGGTGTGTATCAGTAAAAATTATATAATGATTTTGCGCTTATACTCTTTACACTAATTTTAATGACTCTCAGATTTATTAGGATAATCATTTGTTTTCTATAATAATCATAATTTATATCAATCCTTCGAGTTGAATGGTATTCTATTAATTCTATTCTCGTATACATCAGGTTTATGGACGGAGAGAAGACTGTAGCGATAATCTCCGAAGCGGCCAGTAGCGGTATATCGTTACAAAGCGACAGGCGAGCTAGAAATCAAATGCGACGTGTGCATATCACGCTCGAGTTGCCGTGGAGCGCGGACAGAGCGATACAACAATTCGGACGAACGCATCGATCGAATCAGGTCAACGCGCCGGAGTATATATTTCTTATATCGGACTTGGCTGGAGAAAGGCGATTCGCCTCGATCGTCGCGAAGCGTCTGGAAAGTCTAGGTGCGTTGACGCATGGAGATCGTCGCGCGACAGAGACTCGAGATCTCTCGCAATTTAATATTGACAACAAGTACGGTCGCACGGCTTTGGAAGCAACGATGAAAACTATAATGGGGTTCGTATCAATTAAAAGTCCGTCAATTTAATTGAAAAATTATCCGTTTGGAATATGGGCATTAATTCAACTTGATAATTTCAGATATGAGCCGCCGTTGGTACCACCGCCTCAGGATTACCACGGTGATTTCTTCAAGGATGTGGCAGACGCGCTGGTGGGTGTCGGTTTGATTTGCAACAGCGAGAACAATCCCGGTGTGCTCACGCTCGATAAGGACTACAACAACATGTCAAAGTTCTTGAATCGCATCCTTGGGATGCCAGTCGATCTACAAAATCGTCTGTTTAAATACTTCACCGACACGCTCAACGCCATCGTGGCTCAAGCTAAGAAGACCGGTCGCTTCGACATGGGTATTCTTGACCTCGGTACATCAGGCGAGAACGTTCGTAGGGTGCGACTCTACCGGTTTCTGCGAAAACACGCAACCGGCAAAGCGCCAACGGAACTGCACGTAGTTCATGTTGAGCGCGGTATGAGCTGGGCCGAGGTTCTGAACAGGTTCTCGGAGTTGACTGGATCTAAGGAGGGTTTCTATCTGAGTCATCAGATCCGCAACGGCAAACAGACGGCCATTCTCGCAATTGTGGTAGACAGCAGCAAGAAAAAGTCCGAAAGCAAAAAGGATCAGTTGTATATGGTGTACAGGTACAGTTTAAAATTTCATTATATATCAATAAACATATGCATTACATTTTTTAATGTTAGAAGCTAATAATTGCATTTTATTTCAGGCCCAACACGGGTCTACAACTTCGACAAGAGACTCTAGGCGAATTAGAGAAGAAATACAAGAAGGTGAGCACAGACGAGGCGGAACCGCACTGGTCACAACAGTATGAGGCCTCCGTAAACACGTGTTCGCACGCGTATTGGAGCGGAAACTGTAAAAACGCCACCCTCGGTATGGACTGCGAAGTAGGACTGAGAAGACGTTCCTATAATGTATTAGCCGGTTCAGTTCTGAGCGTTTGGAGCCGCGTGGAAAATGTGCTTGCCGCACGATCCGGCCATAACTCTAAGATGCAAGTTATACGGCTACGTACAGGTAAGTCGAGCTTGAGAATTATGACGACTATACAATGTTTTGATCAATACTCCGATAAAAAAAACATCTAACAATTCTCTCATTCTCGTCTATGCCAGATGAGGGATTGAAAATTGTCGGGACGCTTATCCCGAAATCTTGCATGGAGTCATTGCGTCAAGCACTCTCCTCTGACGCGGAGAAGACAGAGGAACAGACGTTTTGAGCGCCGAGTCTCGTGTTGAGGGTAAGATTATCCCTCCCGATAATCTGTGCGAGTTAATCAAATTACTTTATCATTGTAGATATAAATAGGACCAAGCGAGGCTCTCGACATAGCATGCCGTGACTGTAGGAAGTCCCCTCTTTTTTTGTCCTAAACCTTTCGTCCACACTCAAGAAGAGGAATGAATTACAAGCAGTCGTGATCGCGGATATATTACTTGCCTGGAACTGTTGAGACGCACCACCAAGTAGATTCCGAATTGAGTCTAATCAGCGTGATAAACACGAGAGTAAACGCTTCCGATTAACAATCGACAAGGCTAAGATCACAATTTGCTGCTTATTTCTTTGTTATGTTTATGCAATCGTTTGTGAGAAATTGTAGCCACCTGCCGCATACCAATGTAGATTTCTAAGTAGTTAGAAATCTAGTTAGTAGCCCTTTCTTTTATTGCATAATTAGAAGTTCATTTTTTATCTCGTCGTCATTAATCATATTTTCGCCCATGAGATTCTAACAGACGGACATAGCGTGTGGCACGTAGAATGAGTACAGATTCTATTTATCTCGACTGTACCATGAGCGACCGTAATCGTATAGAGGAACGACAGAGCACATATTTTCCTTGTAGGAAATGCGGAATATAATTGATTTATAGTCTGTGCGATGTAGGAACGCGTTCAGTTTTTAAGCTAGCCCGTAGCTTATCGTCCGAAGAGCATCGATTGTTACGCATCGTGATAGTGCCAGTAAATCCAGTTAAACGTGATAATTATCGAAAAGACGGTTTAATTGAGAATAGCAAGACGATCGGAACACTCGATCCTCTTTGAAAAGTATAGAAGTATACGTGACAGCTTTGGTTTTTGTTTGATCATTAAATTGATCGAGCAGTTAAAGAACCGTTACACATACAATACACACATTCACATACACAAGCTACTGCTACTGTTATACTATACCTACCATTATTACTATAAATTACTACAGCTATATATTAGTACTAGTGCTCTACCGTTACAAAACTATCATTAATATTATCTAGATCTGGAGAGACGAGGTAATCAAATGGGTATCGCGGATGTGCTTTTCCAATTAAGTTCTTCTAGTACAACTTAAGAGACTTATACTGTGCAAGTGCCAAGTTATACGTTCTATTACTTTTTTGTCCTTTTTTTTATTGCGACAGAACACAAATCAATTAAAGAATGGATTTTCGTTAAGTGTATCTTTCATTCTACATGTTGCTGAATATAAGAAGTCATATTTTCGACAGGTCATCTACTCATTTTAAACAGTGTATTGTAGATATTATTGATTAATCTGTTCATTAAATATTTATATAACAGTAAAGTAAGAAAATATTTGTGATATTACCAAGTTATAATTTTATATAAAATCAGAATCTTATTTCTGTCGGACAGTGAGCTATATGTTTTTTTATTTGTTCACCTGTATTCTTTCGCATGATTTTGCGAAATTGAAACATTAAGAATACGTCCCGTGACTTGATACCTTCCTCTATATACCTCAACGAGATATTTTTCGAAATTGCCCGAGACACAAAACCTCGTCTCTCGATGATCTCCATCTATAACTAATTAGCCTTAAAACAAAAAAAAAGAGAAAAAAGAATTAGATTGAAGAAAATAGTACATACAGCCGATATATTTATATTCAGATGCATAAACTAGCAACCAGTGCGGCCTGCATGTATATTGGATGTAGATTGTCCGTTTGTACGTCTGAACGAGATTCGAAGAAAAAGTGGTGATATGGGCCTCGCGATCCATCATCTTTAATGATATAATAAATCTTCAAAGATGCAGATTTAGAGCGTAGAGTACTGTCCGAATAGTTAAATAGATTCAAGCCGTGATTAGAATCCTCATTTTAGTGATTTAACTTTTAAGAGTGTGCGCGTGATGCGTTTGAATATGACGAGAGAACGAGAGAAAAAAAAGAACGAGAGAGAGAGAGAAAGAGAGATATTCGTCATCTACCTGTTTCCACAGTTATTATCAAAAAGAATCATCCCACGGTAGAAACAACCACGCGATTCTCTAGATAACGACTACATATTACATTTATAAAAGATACCACAACAAAGCAACATCCGATTGTAAAATATCTGTATAACAATACTATTTTGCGACGATCGGAGAACGAACCGAGGAAAGTGTGACATTTAAGCGTTAAAGCGAGATTCATCGTAGATTTAATTCCTTTAGCTGTTATATCAATTATTCGTAAACCGTGATATATTAATTATTGCTGCGTTACTTTAGAGAAATACGGGAGAAGCAGGAGTAAATGCGATTTAAAGATATTAAACCGTGTTCAACTTAGAGCTCGGTATCACGAGATCCGCGATAAACGGTAATTAATTCAGAAGCAGGATTTTAATGCGAGAAGTCGTAACGTAATTAATAGGAAGCTTTGACGAAGCTAAACTAAATGTAAATATTATATATCGAGGCTGTAAGAGAGGCAAAAACTTTAGGATGTACGGGACGCGTTTTGTATTTGATATTTTTTTACATTTACATCTCGCTTGAGTTCCTATCTTCCAGACGGCGACTTATAAATGTGGTATCTAGTGCACGTGGAAACAGGCGTCGCGCTTTCTAGTGAAATGAATTATTCCTTTTTCGTAACGTGCTGTGTTTTCGCGGATGACTCACAGAGTGAGAGCGAGTGTGCCGCGTGTATATATGCATGTATAAATGTCTCTGTGTATGTAAACCAATTCTTACCCGAAACGACGACGATACTCACCTGTTTTCGTGTCCAAGAGCTTTTTTTTTTTAAAGACCTCCATTCTGCGTCTTATCGAGTCGATTGACCAACGCTGAATTCCCTTTTTGCATAACGAAAAATTGCTAAAATCAGCATATATCTTTTCTTTTTTATTGTTATCACTAAAAAATGTATTACGTGACGCAGAAGCAAAACTATTGGTTTATACGAATACAAAATACAATAATTTTACCGCAAAATCCCTGAATATTGTTCACCAAAACCTACATATAAAGAAAGAAAATTAACTCACAAGAAGAAAATATAAATAAACCGCGATGTAATCCTCGTTCGTTTTAAAATTATTCAATCAAATCTGATCGACGAAATTACGAATAAAGATAAGGCCATTATATTTTAACATTTATTAAGTTAACGTGTTGAACGTGGATAAAAGTTTCGCTTACATATATTTCCACGCCTTGTACTTCGTATAAAAAATCTATACAGACAAACCTCTTCGTGCATTTCGAACGCAAGTGAACGGTACACTTGCTCGATCATTCACGCGATGCACATATACAATCTTGCATACCCTATTATGCTAATTTCCTACGTATTTATTAAATCTCCATAATACCTCTTAAACGTATGTGTATCTTTACTGTGAAACTTATTGCAAAAATTCACGGTGAAGGTAATCGCTAATCTGGAGATGGAAGTACCTTGGTGTCCCCTAATGAAAGGCGTACAGAAGCATTAAAAACGTACAAACACCGATGACGAGACCGACTATAACGGAGTCTCTTTTCTTGCGCAGATTTATCCTCTGCAGCAGACTGTTCACCGCCGGAAATCGATTAGAGATATCGTTGAATCGGGTTCGTATACGTTTGAACGCCTGTCTCTGAGTCATCAGATGATCCCGGGTCTCCATCGCTATGCTTATTTGGTCATTGATCAATCGGTCGGAACTAGAAGGAAGAAAAGATACATGACAACATACAGCAAACTATAAATATTTAAAACATTTTAATATAAGTATAATTAAGATAATATTAATAAAGTATCCATTTCAATCTTATTATCACATTAACAAGATTAAATCAGCTTACTTGTGAATGTGTTGGTTTTCCTTGAGGTACATCTCGCGCCTATTCAATCCACTCGCACTTTTATAATTGCTACATAAACCGAACAAAAGATTAATTCAGTTTTCATCGATATAAAATACAACGTTTAATATTGAAATAACAAATAATTCTATGTACTCTATTTCCTTGCGGACGCTGCCTAAGAGATCTTCGCGGTCTTTCCTGGCTGTGAAGTTATTTCTAATCTTGTTGAACTCCAGCTTGTAGTCCTTCAGGATCTCCTTGTGGCGCTGCATCGTGTGCAACATAGCTGCTCCGTTTGGTTGCAACTCGCTCATCCTCTCGTTTATGGAGAACAACTGCGTTGATCGGATCTAATCAGTACATCCGTTCGCTTGTGTACGGGAGAAGAAAGGTGTGAGGAAGGAGGATCTACCTTGGAGAGCAGCGTCTCGAGCTCCGACGCCATGTTCTCGAACACCTGCTCCTCGTCCAGGAGAGGCACCTCCTCCGCGCTGACATGTCTCGCGCCTGTGTTTATCCCAAGCTTACTAAACGCCACTAGCTTCGCGTCGATCTCATTCTCCAGGTGCCTCGCCTGCTTCCTCAGATCTGCAACAGCGATCCTCGTGACTCAGCTGCAATCTTTATATATCCAGTAAACACCAAATAACAATAATGTTATAGCAATATTATAATTTCCCATTCGACAAGGTAACTATTGTGTGCAACATGTGTCATATTACACTAATAATGTTGAGTAGAAAATTATAATAATAATAATATAACGTCACTTGGCTGATGTTAAAGAGGCGTGAAGAAAGTCATCTTAGAAGGAAGCATGCTCCATTTTTTATGGATACAACGTCGCGGATGGATCGCAAATGATGCAACGTGCGCGGGCACGAACGGCATCGCCAAGATAACGTCATTATTTAGGATGACATGCAGGTCCCACATCTTTGGGATGCTCCTCTGGCAATGTAAACAAAGATCGCAGAGGCGATTTTTTTTTTCTTCTTACACGTCTAACGGTAACCGCAAAGTTCTCGCTGTTGCCTTGACAGAATGTGGATCTTACCTTCCCAGTCGATCGTGCCCAGCGAGCTAGCCATTTAGCGCGAATCCCACACGCACGCGTTCGTGATTGACACGTAAAACGTCACATAACACCCTTCCAACGGTGCCGAACGGGTCTCGACGGACGAGGAGGAAGGAAAAACGCAACGGGACTGCTGTGGATTGACAAAAAACCGACCTCACATTTCGCTGCACTCTGCACTCGCTAATTTCGTTAAGCCCGTTTCAGACTGCGTGCTGAAAGTAAATTTCGACCAATCGGATAGCATTAAGCCTACTCCACTACGTCCTAATTAGTTCTGGGGGTCGATTATGTAATCTTTTAAAAGAGTGAAAATGTGAAAAGTGAGCAATTTTACTACATGTTGATCAATGAAATTGCAAATATCCTAGTAAATATGCTCACTTTTCACATTTTCACTCTTTTAAAAGATACATAAT
>VBVR01000301.1:0-58110 GCA_011638315.1 Tetramorium parvispinum | reverse complement strand
TCGGTTTCAATAATATTTAATAATAATTTTATTGTATATTGTTCTTTGCAATATAATATATCGATATATTATGAATTGATTTAAGCACTTGAATCAACCATCTAATATTATTTATCAGTGAAGTAAGATTAAGATTATTATTTATCAGTAAGTAAAGATTAAGTTGAAGAAAATCGCGAGACAAGTATAGAAGCTGACAAATGTGAAAGCATTTGTAATCATTTTATTAGTAACCAACAGTTTAGATCTTAAAGTCGACTTTTTCGTTGTTCGAAGATATTGAAAGCCTACGAAAATGGAGAATTTTTTAAAACATGAAAACAATTACAAGAGAGTATATTTAAAAAAGATTTAACAAAGATAGTGTAAGACCGCTGCTGATCGAATTGACTTTCTTCTTATCGGATATAGCCTTTGGCGTATCGAAGATATTGATCCTGCGGATATCTAAGTAAAGATGCACACACGCGTGTATCTTTGCTCGAATGTAACGAAGAGTGCGTATATATATATATATATATATATGTATATATATATATATCTTTACTTGAATAACAGGATGACGATGGAAAGACAACGTCTGCAGGCGTAAGATAAATTTGTTCTCGCCCGATGTGTTAAAACGAGATCCCTTTGACCGGATGATGTTGCACAACGCTGCGCACAACGCGATAGCTCACAATGTAGCGACGAGTGGCGGATGAAAAAGCGAAATTGTTGATCGATACGCAGGCGACGGACGCGCGACACCGTGTCGCAGCCGTCATTCGTCAGATCGCTTTTATTAACGAGCACCACAATGCCGATCAGCGATCGCGATTGTCGCGCGCGCGCTCACGCGCGTTAATGAAGCTCGAATTGCATCAAATTATATGTAATCGACACGGGAGCGCGCGACGTATCGACGCGACGTCGTTAGATTCCTCGCAATTAATATAATACGCGGTGATGAACGTTGCGCATTCGTAATCGTGTTACACTAACGTAATCAACGCGGATGCGACGGATTAGGCGACGACTAATGCGAGTTTATCGGCGACGTAACACGGCAGCGGCGACGCGTTTGAGAAGCGTTATATACATTAAGCGTTATAAATGCTTTGACATTTACCGGATAAATCTCGTAAGCGTATTTTTGCTAGAACACTTTATTTATGCCTGGACAGATATTTATGCATCATAAACGAAAAACGAAAATAGACAACGAATAATTACACAATAAATAAAATATATAGCATTTTATACACAATATATTAAAAATGAATTAAAGATTGAATGAAAAAAATTAAGATTTTTTTTTTTCAAAGAATAAATTCACTTATTTTATTATTGATAAAATACTTTTATTTTAAATATTTAAATAGATACTAATGTGTAATGTAATATCAATATAATAAAATAATGTATATAAAATTTAATGAAATATACCTCAATAAAATAGAATAAAAAGAACTTAATAAAATAATATATATAATTTATAAAATAAAATAGACTACGAGTATAAAATGATATGTAGAATGGTATGGTTTTATGTAGCTTTTCTTAAGAATATTCTTCTAAATTCCTCATGTTTTTTATCATATGGAATATCTTGGGTACGTTATTTCTTAGCAAGATTTCTTGATGAGATTCCTAGAAATTGGCATTCGTACAAATGCGATATATAATCTTATTGGTTTAATAAATTAAACGAAATAAAACGTGTGCAAAAGAAAAATATAAAGAAACATGTCAGTAATTTCTCGACAAATATTTGAAAAACGGAGCATGATGGGCGCTTCTCGCGTAATTTTTAACTCGGTTCAATTTCGGATGTTTCTTAACGCGGACATGAATTATGTTCGCGTGGGGTGTTTTCCTCCCTCTTCCCCCTAGTACGACAGTGCGGATTTCGGGATGGTCAACTTCCGACAAAGGCAACCGAACCGTCGTTCTCGCCTTCGTTTGTCGCCGTCGACAATAAGTTCGCACTACCGGAACGCGTCTGGACGTAGGCCAACTACTTTTATGGGTTCGCACTGGCAACAACGTGCTTGTAGCAAAAGGAGTGTTCGCATCGACAACGTGATTTGCCCGCGTTCGACCGTCAAAGATATACGGCGTGACTCGCGAAACCGATCCAACTTGCGCGTCCCACAAACTATTAGAGATACGCGAAACTGCTGGGGGGGTTGATCGATGCGCGTGGCTGCAAAACCAATGTGTATATATTGTACACATTGCACAGAATCCAAAGAAGACAGAGAGAGTGAGTGAATAAATAGAAGACATAACGGAGATGTATACTTTAAGGTGTCTGAAAAGAATCTTTTTAAACTAAGCTATAAAATCCTAAAACTGACACTAACGACTTTAAATTTTAACCAACGAGATTAAAATGTTAATCAAATTATAAGATATTTAATACGCATAATAAATATAGAATTTTGTCAGTGTTGATTTGAATTATTTGCATAATTATTAATTTAATTTTCTATTGTTTGATTATTTATAATGTGAATTAAATATTCAATTTTTATTAACGTTTCATGTTAATAAGTTTACAAAAATAACAATAAACTTATTTTCTGTTGTTCAAACTATTTTTAGCAACTTAAAAAATATCCAATACATAGAAAAAAAGTTCGATAAGTTTAAAATTAACGCGACGACCAAGTAAAGAAGGAACATAAAAAATCTGGCATGTAATCTAAAAGTTATATTTAATCATTAAAGAGTAAATAATTATTAAGGACGTAATATGATTTTTTTATCTTCTGCTATGGTTATATAGTATAGTTTTTAAATATTTTTATAATAAAGTAGTAAAAATGTATGGTTTTAATTTTTAATTTTCTGAAAAAATACATTTGTATGAAAATTTTCAGTAAAGCAATTATTAATTGCCGTTAATATCTTTATCACTCTGTAGTATTTTAAACTTTTATAACGATTTTATGGACTAATACCCTGAGGATCAGGCGCGAAATATCTAAAATTTTACAGAGTTATATTACATTCACTACAATTCTTCATAATGCATTACGTTTCGGTATGTATGTACATTGGGAACAAAACATCGTTCGATTCGATTTTATTTCGCGTATCGGTAAAAACGCGTCGTGATTCTCCACGGAGGACGATACGGCCTTATCACGTTCCTCAGTATCCAAATCTCAATGCGACCCGAATCGAAACGAAATTCACTTATCATCGAGTCACGTTCACGGGAAAATCTCAATGCAAGCGGCGCGCATTCGGACAAAGCAAAATCGAGACGGTACACCGCGTACGCCCCGGTTCGCCCGTTCGCCCGCTTGTCGAATCAAAGCGCAACAAACGAGCAACACGAGCTCGCATGCAAAACAACACGCCGAGGCGTGCCCGCCCGTTCGCCGCGTCGTAATCCCTCACCGTGCAAATCGACGAATCGATCCACTTTCGGCTCACACGAGTCCTCGCGTTCGCGCGCGCGGAATCCCACCGAGAGGCCTCGGAGCTCTCTCCCGCGCCGGAGCGCAGTCGAGGGAAACCAGAGAGGAGCGTGGAGAAAAGAGTGCGGCTCGATGAGAAAGAGGGACCGAGTAGTGTCACTGAGAGTACGATCAAGCGGCACTTCCGCTCTGGGAATTCTCGATATCTGAAGTTGAGATCGCAAATATCGAATGCGGAAAATCGCCGCTGAGAGAAGGTGGCTGCGTGAGAAGGTGGATTGCGGCGCGATGGGGGTGGCGCCGGAGGGAGGAGAAGAGCGGACGATCGGAGAAAAATTGTGGCGAACTATAGGGAGGTAAAAGCGGCGAGTTCTTCCCTTTCGCTTCCTGCCTTCGGTGCTACTGGGTGTCCCAGCGACGGCACGGGGAGAGAGAGATGCTTGGTATCGCCGCAGCGGTGCTGCGAGGAAAAACGTTGACGCGAAAAATATTTCGTTTTGTCGAGAGCTTCGAAAAAATTGATAAAAATGAAGAATATAACAGCTAGCCGTAAAAGATGCAAAAATAAACGAGCTCCTTTACATTATGTAAAGCATAAATAAATGCTTTTCCCTTTTTATAAATTAAGAAAATCGTTAACTTGTGTAATTAATATTACAACATGGCCGTGAATTCGCTTAAATAATCGAATGATGTCGTATCGTAAAACTTGTAACATTAAAATATCGTCACGATTATTTTTTAAAAATTACAATTTTTTACAAAAGGAGATTAATGGAAAATAATCACCATGTTGATACAATTACTGAAAAAAAATTCTGATTAAAAACGAACAAATCAGAAAATCTTGTAGGATTGATAAAATATTCTGGTTATTATAATGGAACTCAATATTTTATAACTTACAATAACCAGAATTTTTATTCTAATAACCAGAATATTTTATCAATCCAACAAGGTTTTCTGATTCATCCGTTTTTAACCAGAATTGTTTTCAGTGTAATATAGTTGGTATTCTACAATTCACAAACTTAATTTTAATGACAAATTGAGGCAAAGAAAATACGACGGAAACGAGAGCAACGAAATCGTCATTGGTTGTTAACACGACGCTGGCTTCCGGAACACCCCGTGTATGTACAAGCCGTGCAGAGAGAGTGGTGACCGAACGCGGAGTCAGGATGACAGAGAGAGAAAAGGGGGCGAACGTTGCGCGCGGGGATTCGGTAGGAAACGGAGGAAATATCAGCGAGATAGGTACAAATACGGTGCTATATATGACAGTTTGATGTATAGTTGAATTTTTATGCCGGCGAGAGATGTTATTGCCGCGTCACAGGATGAATCTCCGATACGTCGGGGCCGAGGCTGCCGAGGAAAGTTGGCAGTGGAATCGATATCCCATGATTTATGCCTAGATTGAGTTTTTCCGGCGTTACTACGGCTACTTCCATCGGTCTCTCTTACTCTCCCCCTTCTCGTTCCTCTCTCTTTTTTCTTCCTTTCTCGCGATGATCGCTATGAAAGATCCTTAGCACATCTCATCCGCGGGATCATCGAATCGCGAGATCGTAGAATCGTTCGTTTTTCTTAACGCACATTGGAGCAATAATGTTCGCGACCTGTTTCTCTTTTTACAATATGCGCTTGAGAAAGGACCTGCTGCAGTAATATTTCCACTTGTGAAGAGATATTTTAGAAATCACGCCACGCGTGTTAGAAATACTTCCATAAAAAGTACTCATTGATATACATCCCTTGTGTAACTACCATTAAAATGGATATTCAAGAGGTTAATGCAACATAAATGTTTACGTAAAATGTCTCATATTTATTTCGTATTATTCGGATCATAAAGGTCTTCATTTAATCCCGCGTAAAATGTCACTTTAGCATCTACAACGGTTTACACAACATTTTACACGGATCTCGATTTACGGGGTTTATCTATCTCCGATAGAAAGCGTTCTCTGATATCGCGTCAACTAATTTCGAAACGTCAATTACGCTTCACGTCGCGATTATTGACGGAGGATAGAAGGCGAGATAGTTCTCGCCCGATTCGTAGTTTATTCCGAAACAGCCGATGTATCAATTATCGGCGGAATCGGTTTCGCGAGGTGTCTTGTTTAACGCTACAGCAATAAATAGATCTTTTTTGTAAATAGCCTGGGAACGAAGAGCCGTACAATCGATTACACTTGGACAGCATAAATCCCGCCTTATCGCGATGTATACTTCTCGCTCGCAGGCTTACAATCAGGTTGTACAGCGCGGCAGGTGTGTCTGTGCGTGTGGAGGAGGGACTCGAGAGGGACTTTATCAAGCGGCACTTTCGATATCCGAAATCGGGGATCGCATATGCAGATTTATGAAAAAAGAAAGCACGCTGCGCGCCGCGACTTATCTCGCATACGAAAAATACGTGCTCGATCAACGGCCATCGACAAGGCTTGCATATATCTCGCGTGAAGATAGAATAGAAAGATTGAAAATTGTTTACTCGTTGATAATAGATCGTTTAACATGTTAACTGTAGCGACGAAATGGCTTACGGAAGCACTGGCTCCGCGTAAAGATTAATGTGAGTCTATAAATCGCGCTATATCGTTTCCATTTTTTTTTTTTTTTGAAGAATTACTTGTAAATTGTTGCATGTCAAATACCAATAGGACTCGTAACAGTCTATATTATGTAATTTTTATATAGAGAAAACTTTAATGTTATTTATTTTCTACGTTTGAAACTTTTATAAGTTTATTATTGCGAGTTAAAAATAATATGTGATAAATTAATAGACTTGAACAATGAAAAAAATGTTTCAGTGAAATTTAATTATTTTATATCTAATAATTAAAGCATTAGAACAAAAAAGGACAAAAAGGAAAAAAAATGGGGAGGGACAGAAATAAAACGAATCATTTTTAATCAATTTAGCAGAATATATTTTAAGAAAATAAGTCGCAATAAATGTAGAAACGTTTCGAAGCGCGAGGTGAGTGAATTGTCGTTATTTTCTCTCCTTACCGCCGCGATATTTGTAATCTCGGCTTGATACATTACGTGGAATTTCTCTGGGTTGAAAAGCAGCTCGATGGTGGCAGCCAACACGATACTCCGGCGCGTCTGCCTCTTTTTCTGTTTTCCTTCCTCCCCCTCGCCACCTTGCTCACAACTCGTCCGCAGTCTTCTTCGATAAACAGAACCATTTCGAGATACCACAGCATCCACATCTTGGTGTTTTCTAATTGAAATGGAAACTAGAGTTCACCACTAAATAAAATCGCGCTATAAAATATTTTCTCTCGCTAACAAGTTCGATATTACTAGCGATAAATTAAAATAAAACATAATTTTAATATCGCTTGATACTTTGAAATTAAAGTAGTGAACTTTTACTTTTTAAACATAAAATATAAAATACTGTAATACAAAATTCTTGAAATTTTTTTATAAAGTTTTCCGAAATTAAAAGTTATTATATAGTTATTAACATTATTGCATTACGCATTTGTCTCTCTCTATATTACATAATGAACCACACGATAATTCTATATATCTTTCAAATGAATTTAATTAAGATACCAAATTGTATATTTTTACAATATATATATATATATATATATATATAAGTTAAGTTTCAAGTTCAATATTGATTAACACGAAACGGAACGTAATCTTTTACACAAATCAATGTTATTCATCACGGGCGTTGAACCATGTGAAATATTATGTAACGAACTACATTGGCGCCATTATTTGCAAAATACGATGGATTCGTTTCACTGTAGCATACTTCATATTCGGAGCGCGGCACACAGCGCCGGAGGCTTTGTAATCTTTCGAAAGCGGATCGCTCGATCGATTCCCTCCCCGGAACGTATGAATCGCCCGTTCGCATCTTGAAACAGTTTTACTCCGGCTGGAAGAAAGATGCAACGGCTGTACAGGGAGAAGAAAAGGCGAAAAAGGAAGAACACAAGAGGCAGCCACGACGGATACGCGAAAGTGTCGCCGTTCCTGCTGCACTCCAGCTCGGGGAATTTCACGTAATGCATCGAGAGTCGAGATTGCATGCACGTCGAATGGAAAGCGAGGAAAAATAACTTTGCCGTTTTGCTCCTGCCACTCGCGTGCTGCTTGTATTTGTTGCCATTTATTTATGTTTATTAAGCAAATTGTCGGAGCCATATCGTCATATTTCCAACAAATTGTATATCGTTTACCCCTCAATATTCTCATTTATTACTCATAAAAGTAACTGAAACATTTCATGTCGCATATATTATTGTTGTTTCTAAAATATTGATAAAACATAATATTCAGTACTTTAAATACGGATGTGTACGTGAGTGTGTTGTTATTATTATTTATTATTACATTACAAGAGAGCACAGGAATACACGATTAAATTAGTTGTTAAATAATATAATATAATACTTGCAATAGGAATAAAATAAGACAAATTGAAATTCGTGGATATATATTTTATTTGAAATATTGCACGAGATTTAAATTTATTAAAAATAAACGTAATTTAATGAAGACAAATTAACAATGTTCGGTAATATACAACGTACGATCCTCGAGGATTATATGCATCACTGACAAAGATATATGGTTACTCGATATGCTCTAAAGTGAGGTAATAACACTCGAACCATAAATACGACCCAAGATTTCGCTCTACAGATTCATAAATCTCATTCTTGTCCCAATATATTTTTCCCGGGGGAATAAGCCGCGAGAGAGAGATAACAGCCACTGGTGAGAAAAGGAGATCGCGAAAAATGAAGAAGACGGAATAAGAGGGCGGGGAATAAATTGGTGTGTGTATGTGTGGGTGCGTACGCGGGGTTGAACGAGCGCTTTGGACCGGAGTCGACGTCGAAAGTATCGGATGCAAAAAACGAAAAAACAAATCGTAAATCATTTGCTCGCGCGCTTCTTACGCGCGCGCAAAAAGCTGGCGACGCGACGAGAGCGCTAAGCGCGATGGCGATATTCCGGCGTGATCACGCCGAAATTATAACTATTTTACCGCGAAAGTATGCGCAGTAAAAAGCAATCAAGGGAGTGCCATAAAATTTTCAGAGCTTAGAGTACGTGTCGCCCGCTAATTTGATTAGTTATCGCTATTATTAACGCGGGCGCACACTTCATGCAAAAAATATGAATATGATATTTATCATTTATTACCCGTCACGTCTTCGGTCATTTACGATTTATGATTTTAATACAAATGCGGCACGCAGTCATATTTCATGGAAGCTGTCGTATTTTGTCATTACAAATTCATGGCTTCACGGCATTATTTTGAAATTCGTCGAGCAATTATTGAATTTAAACAGCGAATTCTCTGAAGAGAAAAACCTTGAGGGTTTAATCTGCTGAGCAATGTCTTGAGAGCAGAATTTGCTCGTTAAGTAATAGCGCAAAACTATTACAATGCCGCGTGACGGGGGAAATGACTGTCAAAGCGCATTTTATCGCGATTAAAAGATACGAGCAATCGGGTAAATGCCGTTTCGTTCCATGATGGAGGAAGCCGGTGCTTGTACGACGCGAAAACTTACTAAAATCGAAACCGCCGTGCGCACGCGAATTGGAAACTCTCCCGCGATCACCCGGGGAAAACTATGGAGGACTTGCCTTTCCTCTACGGTGTGACATAATCGAATGAGCGGACGGGGTTACCACGCACAAAGTTACGTAAGTTGCCGGGTTGATTTAGTTCCCGCGGATAATTCGGGCGACTTCTCCAGTCCCTCCCTCTCTCTCTTCCGCTCCCTCGTGCCCCTTTCCCGATCCCGCTTGGATGATGGAACCAATTCCGGCTCGTTCGCCACCAGCTGGCCACGCCGTTTCCTCGTTTACTGTATGTGGCGCGGATACTCCGTAAGTACATCGGAATGTTCTCTGGAAATTAAATGGGCCCGTTCGCGAAGAAATGTGCGCTCGCGCTCGCGCCTTTAGGTGCCTTTATGTTATCGGCATACTTGGACTTTATTGATATTGCCAATTTCATTTTCTCCGTGCGGCAAAGGGATACGCGCGGGGTGAGAGACGGTGCACACTCCCGACGGTGTTGTACAGAGATCGAGAGCGGATATAATGGGTGATCGACCGTCGAATGATACTCCCCCTCGAGCAGACAGCTGGAAATCGGCGCGTAAATGCAGCCGGTGTAAAAGCTTCTGCTTAGAAACGTGTAGCAACTATCGGAAGATCGAGAGAGAAAGGGGGAGGGGAGGGAGAGAGATCGAATACATGTATAATAGATATGTTTCATAAGAAGCTTTTGTCTTGTTTAATATTTCAGGCCGTTCGCTCCAAAGAGGGCGATCGCTCCTCGATTTTTGCAAATTTTATCCGCAGGATTTCTACACCGGGTAATATATATTGTTGTATTTGGCGCGTAGCGTGTATACTCTGCGCATTATTTATTTCTCCCGATAATTATGAAAGGTCTTCTCCCTGCTATGTGATATTCGCCAACTAATGCGTCGTGACGCTAACATGATTGGTTATCATGGAGTTAATCACTTAACTTTATAAAAGAACGGTTTCTTCCTAAAGGAAAGAGGAATAGTTGATAAAAGGATATGTTCATTAACCTTAGAGGCTATCATAAATCATAAATATCGTGACCGCGACTTGACTTTGTGCTAAAAATTCGAAACGCGTAATTACGTAACATAAGCATTAATTTCTAAGTTTCGCTCGAAGTAAGTAATATAATTGAAATACGTTATTAACGTTTTCACGCCACAGGTAGGGGTGAAAAAAATAACAAATAACATTTTTGCGTTATCGCGCAAAAGCGATCAATTTGCAATCTGTCATTAGTTTCGCTTTGATAACGTCGAGAAGGGGAAGAAAGTTAATGATGGAGTACATTTATCGATCTTGAAAGATATCGCGAATCACGGTTGTGATCTTATGAAAATGATTTCGCATTAAAGATTCAGAACGTGTCATTTTGCTTGCATTTTGCGGGCCGTATTTATCGCCAAAATATATTGCTCGCGATATCAGCATACATTATTATCAGCATCGCGCGTGTAGCATACGAAAGGAGAAGATCGACCTTCTTATCATCGTGTTCTCATCGTCTCCAGCAACGGCGCGATGCCCATCATGCGTTTCCACATGGGTATACTTTCATCTTTGTATCTCCTTTTTTCCTGTATTTTCGCGCCAGGTGACTCTTATCTACAATCTATCTATCATTTTTCAAACGTAGTTATTCGTCCATCTTTCGAAATAATATTTTATTGTTTGACGATGTTATCGTTGCGAATGATATTAAACGCTATCGCGAATGCTTTACGATAATCCTATATTAATTTTTAACAAGTAGTTTGAAAAGAAGGATGAGAAAAAAGATGTATATGGAATTTGCCTTAAAAATATTAGTTTTTTTTTTAATTCATCAGCGAACAATTGAAGTTTTAGAAAACGTGAATTGCTGCAATATAGTTCAGGAATTTGAATAGGATGAAACTTTTCGCACTGTTTTTACCACATGCATGTCCTGCAGCTTGATTGAAAAGCGCAAAAAAGCATTTTACATCGCTCTCGAATTTTCAATATTCGAAAGAATTTAGTTTGTTGTCCTCTAATAACAAAAGTAATCAAAATAATCAAAGTAGTACAACTACAGGTAATTTAACAGTATACAGGAGACTTTTATCACAATTTTTTTTCTTCCGTATAAATATTTATTGCGTTTCCGATATATATAATTTATTAATAGATAGAATTTTACAATATACAAATGCTATGATAATATCTGCTACATTATTTTAACAGAGAAATTTTATTGTGTTAGATTCGATCATTTTTAATTATTTCTTAAAACAAGTATAATATTACATGAAATTTATTTATGCAAAAATAATATATTACTGATAACGAGTTCAAAGAACAATTTAACGAGTATCGAGTATATACTTGATAAAACTCGATACATGCAAATAAAGAGTTTGAGATATGTATATATATATATATGTACAGAGAATGAATCGGACATGAGTAAAAACAATTTCGCGCATCGTAAATTCTTCATTAATCAATAACAGAATAGCTATATGCGCGATATGAATTTCTCACAAATTTTAGTTATTATCTGTTGACTACACTTTATAGCAGAGTCGGATTCTTTATAAATTATATATGCTTTTTAATAAGATAACGCCTATTGGAAATGAACGTTAAAATCTGCTAGAGTAATTATTGCCCTAATTTTCATGCATAATTTACAGCTATCAGCAGTGACGCACGTTTTTGCATAATTGCGCAATATTATCCCGGATTATTACGTCAAATTGCAATTTATCAACTAGTACGCAAACGAGCACGCCCTTCACGCATAGCATAAACATTTACACCCATTCCTACCATTTTGTTAACATATCCACAGAAAATTTTAATCATGCCGCTTGTTTCAGTAAAAAAAATTAACGTTACTTAATTTTAAAATCTGTAATAAAACATTTAATTAATTATAGAAATTTAATTACGAAACTATTTTATTTTCTGTTAATAAATTTCTATCTCGATTATTATTAATTGAGATTGTTTATATATATATTAATTTCTGTTATAAATCTCTCTTTTCTCTTTGTAAGATATACACATATATTTTAAAAATATTTAAATTTTATATTTTATTTTATAAAATTTTTTATAGTACAATATATTGCATTAATCCATTATAAAATTATATAATTTTAAAAATATGGCCATATTGTCATTAAATTTTAATTATTATTCAGCATTAATTATTATTGAAAATTAAATTTCCTTTGTATGCATATAATATATTATAGATTTTCTCGTAGGATCCCGAACGTTATGAATCTATTAAACATATTTTTTTTATATTTACATACATATGCAAAATGTATTATATTTCTTTTAAAATTGGTACTCGTAATTCATTTCACGTTTAATTTTATATGAAAAACTAAAAATTGAAAAGAAGAAAAATATAAAAATAAAAATATTATTTTATCTGAGTATATAAGTTGAGATTCAGAAGCATACAAAAATATATTTTATATATTTATGTATAGTCTATATGTTATATTAGTATAGTAAAGTTTATAATGTGAATACTAAATTCTAATACGGGGATACTAAAGATTGACTAATTCGTGATGACAACTCGCGGATATAGCCTTGAAAATTTCACGAAACATGCAGAATTGCGGAATAACTTGTATTTTACGGTTCTCTTCTCGCCTGCCTGGGAATTATAGACTGTATTTCCAACATGTGGCATGCACGTACGTCCGTAATGGTATTACCGATTACGCTGAAACTGCTTCTGCGTACGGACAGTATTTTCGCGCTTATTAGTTTTTAGGCAATTTTCAACGTTATACGCTCAGTTAAATGTTACGGTAGTTTAAACAATGCATTCCGCTCACGCTAGATTCGTAAGATTGACTGTGATCTATTATTGCTCAAAATAAATATAGCTTTATGAATGTGAAAATTGTAAATTATAATTTTCTAAGTGGATTATGCAATTTAATTAATGTATTTCCATGACAAAAACGGTAAGAATAAGTGCGAAAGATTTAATTCTGTTAATTCTATTTTAATTAAAAATTTATATTTTTCTAAATAAAATTTAAACAATATTTCATCTTTGAACAAAAAGATATCAAATGTTTAGAAAATATGTAATAGATTGATGTCTTCACATTTAATATAAAAAATAAATATGAAGATTAATTTAGTTCGAAAATTTTAATTAAATGATTTCTAATATTTTCTTTATTAATAAATATGTATATGAATTTCGTTACATTTTCCATTAAGTATTTTATCTGTGCAATATTTGTAAATATTTGAGTATACATATGCATACTATGCATGTTCAATACTTTTGATAAGATATGATGTTTTTTTTATTTTTCAAATACGCATTGAATTTTCTTGTTATATTTTTTATTAGAATTTTTACAGTAAAGTGATACAAAATACTTCACAATAAAATACTGTTAGATGCTATAAAATATTTTACAAACTAAGCAAGATGAAAAAAGATGTTTAAAGTTTTTTATTAAAGATGTTGTAAAATTTTAAAATTTTTAATGAGATTTTTTTACTATTTTTTTATTATTTCTTTTATAAATTTAATAAACCGCTATTATTGTTATTTTGATGATATATTATAGCTACATCTGCCTTGAAATTGTCCTGATTTTAACCGAAACAGTTTATCGAATCTTGCTTGTTTTGCAACGTACTCGATTGCCTTATTTGAAATGGAACACGCTCTCTCCTGTATACATGTACAAATTGGAATAACAGTTATCAAGCTGTATTGCATATAATGTATGCGATGTTTGTTTTATTCCCGGTTGAAACGCTCCCATCGAAATGTTAGCCATTGTGCGTTGTTACAACGTCAATCCCCTTAGTCATCTAATACATCATTGCTGACCATACGAGTAAATCCAATGGCCAGTAACATGTAGAGGTAAGAGAATATTTGTATACTTATTTTATACTGTTTTTTTTTTTTTTTCAAAGATCTGCGCTCTTATTTAACACTTGAATGATAAATGAATGATAAATAATCACACTTTTATCTTTTATGTAGCTGTTTTATTCGAAACAATTAATGCAACGTTACTTTTATTTTCTGATTATCGGAAGAGAAATAGTCGAATTGTTTCATTATCGGAAAATCTCATGCATTAAATGAGACAGTGAGAAGATCGTTACGCAACGGAATAGAACTTTAATTGGACAAAATTATTACCCTCCAACTCTATTAGACAGACCTCGTAACTTCATTTGTTTACAAGAATATATCTTCTCGAGTCTTCGTGTATATTGATTAACAATGCTTTATGTTCTGCAGACATCAACAATTCTACTCTCTCACTACAATATTAAATAAACGTTAATTTTCTTGGAATGTTTATCTATGAAAGTGAATTAAATTTCTGAAAAAATATGTATTTTTCATTTTTTGCAATTACTTCATGTGGGAAAAAAAACGAATATGCAAATATAAATTTACCACGTTCTCGAGAAACTTATGATTTTTAAGTAACCATGATCAGGAATAACATAAGAAATTTCTAAAATATCTCATAACTTTTTTTTAAACTTCTTCGTATTATATTTATTGAAGACTATGTATATACAGGACGCCCCGAGATATATCGGTCTAAACTCGGCAAACGTATTCTATTCCACTCTTTGTGAAAAATTGACACGTAGCGTTAAGAATTCCATAGCTCGCGCGACGGTACCCACGGCTGTGCAGAAAAGAGCACGAAATTGACGACCGAGGATTTCAAGTCGGCAAGCGGAACGTAGACTCACCCGCGGCATTGACGATCCGAAAGAGCGCCGCGTTTCATCGCGACCGGGATCTTACGCACACGCAACACGCAACCTACCGACCGCCCAGCACATCCCCCGATACATCATGCGCGCGTGTATACCGCTCATGTATCCGCGTGTAACTCCATTATCGGGATCGCACGCCGTGCGGAATATCAAAAACATGCTCCGCGCGATGCGTACGATTTATCAGAGGCAACTGGAAACGAGGATTTATTGCTACCGTAAAATCGTCCCGAAAAGAGGCGCCGTTCCCTCGGAAGGGTCGAGGGGAGCGGCGGCCGTTGCTCATTAAAATTTTTATACCGGTAGCTTATACATGGCACGCCCTCGGCGATATGTTCGGCGGTGCGAGAATACGCTCGCGCATTGTCGCTGATATTATTCGAAATTACTGCACGCTGCTGCCGATGAAAATCGAGTAACGAGTAGATAACACACGAGATACAATTTTTTACGTGTTCTCCGGTCCTGACGGTATGTGTCTGCGTCGTTTGATGCGTTTGAATGTTTTCCTTTCTTGCCAATGGCGATATTTTGTTTCGTACGTGAAACTTTTCGTGGAAAACGTGGAAACGTGATTTTTATGAACCCGCTTCGAAAATGCATGGCGAAAAAAGGGGCTGATCAATTATCGACATCGACCTTTAGAATCGTCCGTTTCACAATGGAAATTACGCTGATCTGATAAACGGAGTGTAAATTTTAGCATAAAAATGAAAATTGTTAATTAAAGCATTTATATGGTGGCAAAGCCAACGTTTATACATGACTTTGCGTTGTAAATGAATTTAGCGCACACGTAGTAACTCTTAATAGATATGCAAGTGTAGTGATAGATGATGTTTTTCCACGAGAGCTTTATCGAATCAAGGATGGTTTGTGTATATTCGTTTTTAAAATACATTGACGTTTCGCAATGTGAATACCGTGTGCAAAAGATTAAGCGTAAAAAGGATCTTATGTTCTGAATAACAAGAGCGTAAGAAACGCGCAAGACGCAGTAGAACGAATCGAGTATCGCCCCGACATCGGGGAAACGGCCAAAGTGGAACAAGTCAACCCTATCCGATACGAGCGCGAGGACGGTGTGGCGCGTCGAAGCAGAATAAAAACTGAAAACTTCATAACTTTGAGACGCGGAATATCTAGACACATCAAAGTGATAAAAAAGTTTGTTTCTTCTTCTATTAACGTGGGAGAAACTTAACGAATTTTTAATATTTCAAAGATAAATGGTTTCGTAACACGATTTTGTATAAAATAATGCAACGTCTCCAAATGAAGGAAAAATTATTAAAATCGAAATACTTATTTTGTTACATATTTATCGTACGTCTGACACTTAGGAAAGTCAAGAGAAAAATAACTCCGATCTCGTTCATTATCCTGCCGATCCGTTTTCTTGCGAATCCACGGCGCCCGTGCACGTGTAGACGTGATGAGATCTCCGCTTGTCAGAATTGCGGTACATGAAATATCGGTTAGCGAACGAGGGGGGTAGCTGTCGATGACGTCACGCGAGTGTACGATTTACGATCTGCATGCACAATGTATCGAATTATTTTGTTGATTCAACGAAACTCAGCTCTCTGTCTCTCATTCTCTCTCTCTCTCTCTCTCTCTCTCTCTCTCTCTCTCTCTCTCTCTCTCTCGCACACACACACACACACACACACACGCATTTTCATGCATTCGAGTATCGACGTTTCCATCATTTTATGCGCTACACATTTGTCGAATAGACAACGTAGTCTCTTCACGGCTGCTTGCTTTACGCGATTAATTGATGCATGCGGACGGACAAGCGCGAGACGGAGAGATATAAAAATGTCATTATACTGATGCTGATATGTGACATTCTATTACTCATCGCGCGACACGCACGAATATCCGGCTTTTCGGCTGGGAAAAGAATCGCGTTTTTTTCATGTCGCGCGCTAAGTCCATTTCGCGTTTTCACGGGTAAGCTGTCTCGCCGCTACATATTCCTGACGGTATTGTTATTCATCGTCCGGATTTTTACGCGTCGTTAGTACGTTTTACTCGGCGAGCGTGGGCGCAAGTCGGCCGTTTAATATTTTGTGTCGTTGTTTGGCGGTGCTGGTTGATGCGTTAAGCCCCGCCGAGTGTCGAATATACAACGCACTGTATATTGGCTCGTATCGCTTTGGGTTACAAAAGCGCGTTTTTACATTTTTACGCATGTGCTCGTCGGCATTGTTGCCCAGTAACGCGGTTTATGCATATTTCTTTTTTTCTCCTACAGGATTTTTAACGTGACTGTCCATCGAAATTTTAATAGCGCGATTTACGGTTGCTCGGTAAAAATTGCTCGCTTGATTGAAATGTTTTTATATACCTTCCTTTTTACATTTATCATCGATTATTATACGAATAATTTTGCTCGATGGCGGAACATTTATAAATTTGCGAAATATCGGCTCGTGGAAATTCCATACCATCTGTTTTTTTTTTTTTTTCCATGACTTTTTACTGCTTTGAGGTTTTGATATTTTGCGCATGATTGTATTTCTATATACTTTTTATGCATATTTTGCGATACTTTTTGAAAAAAAGTAGTATTAAATGAAAAAAATAATATTTATATCGTAATACATATTATTTATTACATTTACATAAAAGTGACAACAGAAGCTTGACAGAATAAATATTTTTTAATATGAAAATTGAATATGTATGTACAAATTTTAATATGTAAAATGTGAAAAGACGTATGAACGAAAAACACGACTCGATTATACTAATATATCTTTTACCTGTTTCTGACTTTCTACGAAAAGTCACCGATGAAGGGTTATGAAAATATCTTCGCCGAGTGCACGCTTGGATGTGCAAGTAAAGTACATGCAACTCGGAAATTTTGAAAAATGAGCGGTTTGTGAAATATTGATCCGTCGGGCCGATTAATAAATCATGACGACAAATAGCGCGGCGGATGACGCGAGTGCTAAATCGTAAGACTTCTACGATTTTCCGTGCAGCAGCGCGCGGCAGAGAAGAGAGTGAGAAAGAGAGCCGCAGAAATCGGGCGTGTCTCGATGCGAAAAATCGGTGCCAGAATTTATGATAGAAATTACAAGGGCGGAAAGCAGCATACAACCCGCCCGTATTCGCCTGAAAAATTGCGCTCGCGTCGTATCAGGTTCAATAAGTCAAAGATACGTGCGCGCGTGAGTCACGATGCGTAAATCGACGCGAAACGTATCGGACACTCATCATCCGCAAACATCGTATTTCGATACGGCGTAAAATCGGCGTTCCTTTTTTCTCGTTAGATCCTCGCTCGGGAAATAGCGGAAACGCGTGCGATGTGAGATTTCGAGATTTGTGTACGCGCGAAGAACTCGCGCCGGCACGCGCTGAATTACCTTTCATTCGTGCGAGCGGTGTAATAAAAATGCGGCTTCGTAAAAATCCACGAAGAGGATTGCGTTGCACATAAATTATGAATGCCGCGGAAATATAATTTAAATCATACTGAAAGGTGAAACGAAAATATAATGAGTGCGCCGGGCGAGTTGAATTAGATTTTAATGCTGCCTGGAAATGCCGAATGCTAAGCATTAAGTTTTCTCTTTGCATAGCTGTGTGTATTATAAGTTTCCATTGATCTATATTTTAGTTATATTTTAGCTATATTTTTCTGCTCTCTATTTTGGTCGCGTTAAATTTTAATCAATTTTGACCAATTTTTTGCCGATGTATGAGATCGATGTCTTTTAGAGATATTTTTGTTCTTTCTACTTAAAATATTTCCATAGCTTAAATTATATATTGCTATAGCTAATGCTATGATCCTTTTTAAGATATAAATATTTTTCATCCTATTATTATATTTGATCGGATTTTCGTTAATTAAAAATATTGATATTACTATTTTAGGCATATTAGCCGTAGTAGATGTTTTATTATCGAGGAGGAATTTAAAACTCATTTATAGGTCTTTGATTTGTCTAATGCAGATTTATATGATAGAATAATTGGTTTTACCAAAGTAGTTGACGTGCATTTCTTAGTACCAGTATAATGAAATTGAAAATACATAATTGCAAATGCGCGACAGTTTACTTATCAGTCACAGTAAAATTCAATAATGAAAAATTATCTCAAATATTACTGTCTCAGATATTACATAAAAGTTTGATAAATGATTCAGGTTTTATTCTATCAGTTTTCAATCTTATCGGAACATAACAAGATTGAAAACTTGAGGTACATCTCTTTGAGGTAATCTTTATCTTCGATCCAGCGGTTACTAAATAAGACATTTTTTATTTAATTGCAAATGGAGGGAAAGCGCTAGTATAAAAAAAACCGCTAATATAAAAGCGCAAATGCGCGACGAAAGACGCTTCTCATTACTAGAGATTTCGCAACATGTTCTTATTTGATCCACCGTGTACGTCCCATTCGCCTCAAGCGCGATTCCCACAGGTTTAATGCAACGTCTGGAATCCTCTTTTTAAGACTCTCAACCACAGACGTAAACACCATCTTGTGTCACTCAAACCGTAATCTTGCAGACTCGGTTACAGCCGCGCGGTTTCTATGCGCCGCAGCGTGTTGGTTTATGTCCGCTTTCTCCTTCTTCTTCGTTTTCCTTCTATACGATCGAATCGAGAGGAATCTTCGGCTTGGGAAAATCTTTCTGCTCTGGGAAATCCAAACATTCAACTATCCATCTCTCTTTACATCTAAGTAAATAATATTAGAGACCAGGTGTGCTGTACGCACTGATGTCTAACAGAGTTATACTCGTATTCTAAAATATAAATCACCTGTGCTTCTTTCAATTGCGTAATGTATCTTTAATTAATTGAAATTGAATAGAACTTTTATTTATGGTGAAAATTTTTCAGAGAAATTAAAATTAACATTTCCATTCATTTCTGTTACGGTTGATAGAGAAACTTTTAATTTCAGTCTATGTGAAAACTTTGAAGAGAATTAAAAATATAAGCTTCTTAATTAATCATACAAAGAGAAACATATTACAGCAAATTTTTTATTTAAGAATCATATTTATAAAGTATTTTCTGTACATTATTAAAAAAGTAAAAAAATAATATATGAATATAACAATAACATGATTTTGTAACAAATGATATCATACTTATGAATTTTGCATAAATGATATTATCCAATACATTTTATTATCGTAAAGTAAATAATTAAGTCAAAAATTCACGAGATGCTTTCTGGATAAGAGAGAGCCTTGCTTACATCGGCATAGATCTTATACTCCGCGATTGCGAAATCAAGGTGAATCCGCGACCGGGTATCAATTAAATTATGACGTGCGTAACTTTTGCAATTACGTCGCCGGCCGCAGGCAGGCGAATTCGATAGTGGCGCAGCTCGCCAAACTAATTGCAGTCCTCCCGTTTCCGTTCTCTGCGCGCGGCGGCATCGCGTACGTGCACCACTTCCGTATTAATCCAGTCTATTACTACCGCTAAAATTAACATCTAAATCTAAGCATTACATTCTGATTGTAGAAAGCAATGTCGTCTGATTAGTTGCATGCAATGATTTATTTTACAATCCTAACTTTTGATCGAGCGAAATCAATTAACAATGAAAGAGTTATTGCTACACTGGGAAAACGGTTTTGTTCTATGAACTAAAAAAGTTTGATTAAAAGGTACCCAACACAAAATTGTTCAGTTGCTGTAAACAAATATGTTATTTGTTTACAGTTTTGTTAAATCATTTTGATTTGAAGAACAAGACAGTTTTGTTCCCTAAACAATTTTGTTTTGTTCTCTAAATCAAAATGATTTAACAAAATATAGGCAAATAACATATTTGTTTATAGTAACTAAATTTGTTTTTCAAAACAGTTTTTCTAGTGTATATATATATATATATATATTGTCCACACGCTTTTGAAAGATTATACACATAATAATAATTTAAAAATTGTAATTTAGAAATATGTATATTTTATAACACAATATGATATTCCCTTGAGATTTCCGCGTAGCATAATTTTTTAAAGAGAATTGGATTGAAAAACCTACGTAATTTGGATAAAAATTATATCTTCATTTTCACGTAATTATTTATTAAAACATGTTAATTTCTATTTTAAATTTTATACACTAAATCTAAGTTTATTCTTACCTCGAATTATTATTTGCTGAAAATTTCACTTTGCGTCAACAGTCCGCAATGCGACTCACGATGGACAAATGGATATCTTAAATATTTAGAGGCGATCTTAATTATTCGCCACATTCCTGCAATGCGTACGTATGCCACATGAAATTGCACATGTGCAGCCGGATGTATTAATGGTGTCTGGTACGTCCGCATTCGCAAATTGCAGTGACACGTGATTTAAACGAATTTTATCTATTTTTCGTAAATGTGTAACAGTTAAATCATGTAATTAATATCATTGAAGAGACGATTTTTAAATGGCTGCATGGGAAACTTGATTCTTACACGCAAGTATGCCGGACGTCATTAATATCCTCGACCGTACACAATTGCAACGCAAAACACGACGGCATTGTTGTAACCACTGCAGTAGCGTTGCGAAATTCAACGAATTTACACAAACCGAATTCCAAGTTCGTCCGCGCAGCCGGCTGTGCGATTTTCCAAACGACACCGCTTAACTTTCAGAACGGTGGATGACTCGCGAATTATGGATATTCGCCAAAAGTGTTTTGCATCACGCGCAAGCGAATACACGTAACGGTTGAGTGAGCGCAATGTATTCGCGCAATATATCGGCTCGAGCTACGTTTCTATTGCTATTGCAATTTTTTAGGATGCGCCAAGAGCATCGTAATCGTAGGAGCTTGCAGCCCGCCGAGCACAGAATTCGCGATAACTTACCGATAATGTTCGGAAATTCAGAAACAGCAACGAACGTTAAGAATGATGAAAAATCAGCTGCCCAGACTTATAAAAGTGACCTTAATAGTTAAGGATGAAATATGCAGAAATTTACAATTATATGCTTAACAATACATACAATACCAAAAATATTAATAATCGAACTTAATTTTGTGATCAAATAAGTTTCTTGAAAAGATAAAATATAATTTAATAAACTATAATTTAAAATATCGTGTCAGTGCGAATTGCAACTTAACAGTATGAATTAAATATATATTTAATTCTAAAACGAAGCAACACAAAGAATATAATTTGAAGCAATTTTTTTCTACTACAATTATTCCGTGGAAAAAAAGTTGAACGAAAAGCGACAAAATGTTTGAAATAATCAAATGAGACTCGGATAAACACGGATCAAGTCTCATGTGTAACATCAATAATTAAGAGACAGTTGTCAGCGGGATAGCGTACCGGAGATTTTTGATATAATCGACAACGTAAAATCAGTGAAAATTACTTTCGGTGACCGCGAGCGATCATGTAATCGGCGCGCACCGTGAAATTCTTGCCTTTAAATTTTCGCACGAGTCGCCGTGAATTTACAGGGCGGCCAAAACGGAGGTCGAGGGCCGTGTTTTCCGCACCGAGCTGTTGCATTATCGCAATTTGGCCATGCAATATTTATGGTAAAAACTCCTTGGAAAATCGCGCCGCGCGCACGTCTGCAAAATCGAGACGTATGCTATGCACGTCGTGCCATAGATGCCGTTATTAAAGCCGGTCGGCGAAAGCGCGTTTTCACGATGCCAAATTAACGTTACGTCGGCCGCCATTACGAAAAGAAACACGTATCTAATATCCGGGGTTTTATTATCCATCGATACACAGTGGAGGATCGCCGATTTCTCGGGCGGGCGAAGGGCCGGCGGCCCTCTAACGTCAAATGCGAATCTCGCGTTGTTACTTGGTAACAGCAAACGTAAAATTTCTGATCACTTTTTTACAAGCGCTAATCCACGGCTTGCGTGTAATACTGAAAATTAACTTTTTAACTGCTCCCAGCGATGTACTCGAATATACCCCTCTACAATTTGCTACACGTGCAATTACAGAGTAAACTGTAATAGCCTGAAATTTGAGATACGTTTGTCTTTGATACAATATTTTCGTATTCTGTGACTATTAAGTTTTGTTTTTTAATCCGTTTGTAAATTAATTAAAATTATTTGTTGAAATCTATGTGTGTGTGTTTTTAAATTTTATATATTTTCAAAAAACCTATTGTGATGAAGAGAGAAGACGAGTAATTTCCACATTTAATATAACAATTTCTACAAGAATAATTATCCGTTTGTTAGCATTGAACGCGCAAATAAAATCATACAATTTTTATTTACTCTCTACATAATCGAGATTGCAATATCCGCGTTTCATGCTAATGTTAACAGAGCTTTCAGCTTATCCATACGTATATCCGTTTAATTCCCGTTTGATTGGTGCATTAGCAATGCCATTAGAGTTTAGAATCAATCATCGTTGCAAGACTATCGCATTTGTATCAGTTATGCGATTATGCGTTTTGACAGCTTGAAAAACTAAACGAGACGATTAGCGCGACCAAGAATAACGTGGACTAATTCATTCTAATGTAATACACCGTAAAAACACGAGATTAGTGCTCAACGAGCTTACTGCGGGGAAATAAACATGGCACTAACAGCGGTGCTGCAAAAAATGTAACAAACTGCAACTTGTCGGCTTTTTACTTCCTTCTTGTACAACATGTAAATGAGCAATTTAAAGAATGTATAAAAGATAATACTTGAACAAATAAATATGCCGATGATTTTTAATGAAGGCGTTTGAACATAGTGTAATCTGTAATTTAAATATAAATATACGTATGATCAGAAATGAAAAATTCTTCTTAATCTGTTTTTTAGGAAAATACGTAGAATTAACAAAATTTTTATTTAGTTTTCAATGGATATTTCAGTAATATTTTAATTTTACATTTATTTGTTAAAATTAAATTGTGAATGTTAATATTAAATTATGAAAATATGAAAAAGATGATTTAATAAGAATTTATTTTTAAAAAATCCACAAACAAACACACACACACATATATATATACACACAAACGAATCTATAGATAAATTCCATCAAAATTTTTTATTGTATTTGCATGTAATGTAATATGAATACATGCATACATATGCTCCAGTTTCATTACCATTTTGATGAAAAAAATGATAATGATGTTATATGAATCTGTCAAAAATATTATAAGTTTATAAGTCTGTATTAGGAATATACATGTACATATAGATATTGTATGTCATATATTACAAATTTAAAATTGTTTCGTAATCAACGTAAATGGAAATCAGATAAAAGCGTATATAAAACCGTAATGAAATCAACACATGATTTTCCTGTGGAAAATTCCGTATTAAAAACAATCATATTTATTTAACGAAGTATTTATGGAACGGAGGATTAATATTTACAAATCTCATATATTTTAAGTAAAAATCGTTAATCTCACCGTAAACTCGTTGCTCGGCTCCATTCTCATTATTGCAGAATCCTCCCCTCCCCTCTCTCTCTTTCTCTCTTTCTCTCACGAGAAGCGTGAGAAAGCAAAATAAATCGCAGAGTGGTGTTCGAACAACGAGTTTCGCAGTTGAAATATTCGTCATCGCTCATGAAAAGTCGACAACGAGCAAGCGGAGAAATCTGTCGTTGGATTCGGGCATACCAGTCTATAAAAGTGGACTGCCGGTTGGTCGGTGGGTCGGTCGGTCGGTCGGTCGGATTGAATTATGCGACGTGACGCGACGAATATACTCGACGCTTTTTTCACGGCGGGAGCGATACGGCTCGGGCGGCGCGGCGGCGCGAATTTATTAAATTTCACACGCGCCCTCGACAAGGCGTGTCATCGGCAGATACGGCCTTTCCTGGTCACTCGCGCGTGCAAATCCGTCGAAGATTATATGGGGAACACGCGTGACGTTTTTCACGGGCCGACTGCCGAAAATAGCGACTCGTCCATCGCTCCCCATTCAACCGAAAATAATTTCCTGGTTAGGGAGAATAGCTTGGAAATTAGGTATGATCGGATTTATCGTAGCCTCGCTGAGTATATTTTGGCACTCTTCTCTCTCTCTTTTTTTTTGCGCGAAATATTGGCGTACTCGCGCTCAACGTTACTTCGCTGGCGTAAATGTACTAAAATTGCAGAAAGTGATCGAATCAAGATCGAGGCGAATTTTGCGAATTACGTATGCCCGTGTCGCTCCGGAAAGACATAATATCTACGACGGAACGGGAAGAGCACGTTTTAAAGCGGCGAACAAAGATTTGTCCGGGTCCAGCAGGCGTTTCTCATCCGTCGTATGAGCAACGCTTGGACAGACAGGAGAAAACTTGGAGGACCAAAGGCATTCCGTGCGTACGTGGCGTCCGTGAAAGAGGTGGCACGTATGATAACTTTTCCAGTTATCACCAGATGCTGGCAGTAATTTATTTCCCATACGCTCTCTTTCTCCGTCTCCGTCTCACTTTCGCCCGCATCGTCTCGCACGTTTTCCGGAAGTAGTCTGCAGAAGTCTGTCTCTACAAGAGGAATATAGCTGCAAGCAGTGTGTGTGTGTGTATGTATTAAGAGTATATATACACATATTTTTTGTATATATGTATATATATATATATATGTATTGAGAGTGCGCAACGTAAGCGTCACGATTCTTTATGTCACTTTTATGTCCTGCTGTGCCGAAAAATCCCGGCATATGCGAAATGCGCTGAATACATCATCATTATCATGATCTGCAATTTTATTTTATGACAAATACGAAAGTAAGTTGCAATTATGATGTGATACCACTAAACATTTCATTATAATCACAATTCTATATCATCTGTCCAGAGTTCAATAATTCCTACATATACTCTTTCTGTATTTAGAAATGTTTAGATTCTAATAATTTAATAACAATAATGATAATATTGCAAAAATATTTTGATACAGCGATACACCGTCAAAACATATTTTTCGTCAAACGAATATTGTTTCCAATAATCGTACGTCATGCTTTTGAAATGTGAAAACTGTGAGTTGTTGAACACATACGCTGTTTATATTTATTTCATATTTACTGATCTCAAAAACCAATCATAAAAAAAAAACGTATATGATCCTAAAAAAAACATACATGATAATGTATTCCATTGCGTGTAAAAATTGCGCGAACGTGTGTGTATTTTGCATGAACGATCGAGTTCAAAATTGTCGAAGCTGAAAACTCGTAAGAGTGGCATTGTTCGTTACATTAATGTACACATCGTGTACATATGCGATGACATTAATTTGGATGGTTCTATCATATAATATTGACCGCTAGTATGGAACGTAAAATCACTATGAAAATTGAATCATATCGTGAGCGTTGTGCAGAATTGCAAATGAATGTAATGAATATTGCAGCATGATCTTTAAAAACTATCTCCGTCATGATTATGCGATTATAAATTAGTTATCATTTTTTTACAATAATTTCGCTTTTATTGTAATAAATTGAAATAAATATTATATATAAATAAATATAACTCTTAAGAAAAGATCTTAAAAATATACACACGCGCACAGGTGCGTATATATACATATATATGTATATATATAATTAATAATAATATATTTATTTATGATAATTATCCCAATAATGTATCGCATATTGCAATTCGTTATATTATATTATGTTAGCTTATTCGCTATGTATAGTGCTGACGACAAAGTAGGTAAAGCGAATATCGCGTAGTCGCAACATACTCACGATCGTGCAAATTACAAAATTCGCAAATTAATGATCCGGCATTTGATTATACCGCTGTCACGATTATATCGCGATTACTTGCCACCTGAGTGACGTTTGACGCGGGCGACGCGCCGCGATAAAACCCGCGGACGGGGCATGTTTAATTAAATGTCCCAGTACGATCGACGTGTGACGCTGCGCGTTTTCCGTTGTTGTCAAATTATGTCGCCATTTAATATCCCAATTTTAATTCTGATTCCGTCAATATCATTACGATCATATGAAATTTCCTCTTATTGAGCAATAATGAAAATCCCATAAATTATGACAAATTATAACGTATATAATAAACCACATTGTAAAATATGACAAATGTGGATTAAATGTGCAAAACGATATAAGAACGAAGAACAATATTTGTGCTGTCATGTTATTATTATTTTCTTTCATATATTCTATATTCTTTTTGTAATTATATTCCAATTATTATTTCTATTAGTTTATCATGTCATGACGTCGTACGTGATGATACAGTATGTAAGGGATGATAAAAAAATAATTTGTCAGATTGGTCATTTTTGCCAGACAAATGAAAAAAATTCCCCGATTATCCTCTTCGTAGAACGATTTTCTTTTCATTTGGGGAATTCGACTTTGCGTTAATCCTTACAGAAAGGTTCCATGAACTTTTCTCGTATCTAACCAGTCGACATTAGTCATAAAGCTGGAGGGAGAGGTAGAAAAATCGGACAAATCTTCGTTGAATGGGGAGTCAGAACGAGGGAGAAGTACATGTGTAAAGGGTCCGTACTGATCCGATCATAATGTCGTCGTAAAAAGATCGAAGAGAAAAGAGGGGACAGACGCCGAAATCCGCGGATGTCGGTAATTATTTTACGAGATGCTCAATTTATGAGAGCCATTGTATTGGCCGGGACTTTTCGTTCCACAACCATTCGCGTTATTAATTAGTTATATTAATCTCAATTAGCTGCGAGAATCCACGATACGAAATGAGCTTTAAAAATTTATAACTGAAGAGTGCATGGAAAAGAGTGACTCTTATAAATACTATTTCTTTTTTCCTCTTTTTAATACAAACTATATATATATATATACATACATGTATACACATACACACACAATATATTATTAATATTAAGATTTTATTATCTATAATTCTTGATAGGATATACAAGAAGTTATGGTTTAAAATAAGATTAAAATAAGATTTGCAAAATTATTTCCATCTTCTCCCTAATTCATTATCCTTTTAATCAATTATTGTTAACCTATTATCTTAATATTCTTACAAATAATAGCAATGATAAAAATGTACGAAAAGAATTAGTTTTATCACAAATCAACATTATAGATTAAAAATCAGCCAAAAAAAATATAATTACATATTACTAAATCAGATTAATTATATTCATAATAATTTCTTATAATTTTGTAAAGTAAATGATTGTCAGATTAAATTATGATGCAAAAATCATAAATTTAGATCTGAAAAAATTTATTATAATGTTGAGTTTTTTGTGTATATAATAACGAAAGAGAAATAAGCTCTCCTAATTATGCTCATAAATTTAATTTAATTGGATTAGCAAACAATTTATCATTAACGACGTAATTATGGTAAGCATTTAATGATTGCTTTCAATTTACCCGCGCAGTCGGTCTTTATTGGACAATGACAATGTGATTCTCGCGAATATAGTAAAAAAAAATCGAATCGTACAGAACTCGTTTGCAAACAGCAAATGGCTATAATTTTCGTTGAATATATACGCAATTAACGTAATGAAATGAATGTTGTACAAGTTACTAATTAACCAAGTCTAAATCAGAATCCTTAGCCACTTTTATTGCGCTAAATTTCCCTGGGAGAATATGTGCATCCTTATAAACCACGACAAAAGTGCACATTGACCCAATGATAAATAATAAACTTTTGAAATATATAAGAATTTAATTAATAAAACATTTAAACTTAACGGTTTGATGTAAAGAGCATTATAATTTATTTTATTTTATTTTATTTTTATAAAATAAGATTATAAAATAATTAAAAGAATCGTTGTTTCCATAATACTAGTAATAATACCTAGATACATAATTATATTAAATTAAAATATATATATTTATTATCTTAAATTATTAAACTTTACTTTAAACTTAATTTATATTTCTCAACAGTGTGCACATTCACTGTGCTCTTCACGTTTAGCATTGGAATTCGTGACTTAAATGAAGTTTATTCAATTATCGGATTAGAATTCCAGAAAGTGCCGCGCAGTCGAAATTGCGTATTGACAAGTTTGAAAATTGGCGAGCTACAGAAAAACCATATGCGTTAAATTACTGAAGGAACCCTTTGCTCTTTTCATCCCGATTGCTCTTCGTCTCTAGTTCTGTTACTGCTATTGAGAATGAAAAGCTCCAATGAACATAAACGCAAAAGAGAAGAGCGCAGAGGACGCTGGACTGAACGAAAAGTTTAGCGAGCGCAGCGCTATAGCGCCAGTTAGGTTGTAAACGGGATTATAATTGATGGTGCTCGGGTGTCAATGGTGAACCATGTGTAAAGAGCGTGATCTTAACACGAGCGGGTTCGTGCCTGTTTTACATGCCTTTCTTTATCGAAAAGCATTACATTCTTTCGGTATTCAATCTATTTTTTTTTTACCATTTAACGATTTTTTCATTTTTATTATATCTTTATTGCCAAGTGAATAAATGAATAAATGCATTTTTTAATATATTTATGTCAGAAATGTAGATATATCTTGAATTTGACTTTAATTGAGAAAAAAAACGTAATCGAATATTTAAATTTATTTTGTTCAATGAATTGATAACATTATATAGCTTGGTCTTTTAATTTTTTTATTTTGATACATATATTGTATCACATATATATTTGTATTAACGGGCGGTTAGTCAGAACAATATAAAACATATATCCATCCATCAATCAACCTATCTATGTATCTATTCATCTGTCTATGTATCTATTTATCTACCTATCGATCTCGCACTTCCATCAATTTTAAGCTTGCCCTTTTTCCCTATTTCTCTCTGTTTGTTCTCTTTTTTTTTTCTTTCGACCATTTTGCAATGTAATCTAGTTTTAATGTTCAACTTATAACACATTTGATTAATTCGATTTCCTGTTGTAAATTGAAGTTAGCATAAGCAAGAAAGAGAGATTTTAATAATAAATTTAAATTAAGAGGAATATATATATAGTTAAATTTTATATGTATATAAATTATATATATTCTTCTTACACACGCACGCACATATTCTTTCTCTGTGCTTTTTCGTTGTGCTCCTATCATGTAGTGCATAAATATCGTTCGCTTATCATGTTCTCTCCATTTGCGTTTTGTATTCCTTTCTCGAATGTGATGGCAAGAAAGCTCTTAAGATTATAGGATCTTTTTCATCAAGTCAAGTTCCAAACATTAATTTCGTTTCCATTGGGAGAGTAGTTTGGCCAAAGCAATTTGTGATGAACGGCCAGTTTTTAAGATAATCCAATATAGAAGGATTGGCTTCTTCCTTCTCTACTTCCTTTTTATTAACAACATCGTACATGTCATTTCTGTATAGAGATTTCACACGCTTAATATCTTATCCGAAGTTTCCCATAGTACGGTGTACTTATATTCATTACAGTATTGGTTTATTTTCTCTTGTGAAAATGTGTGTAAAAAATAAAACACCCAAATGTTTTTCTTCATTCGACACTTAACACATAGAATGAAATAATGGTTATGAAATAATTTATTTAAAAAATTAAACGCTAATCGATATTAGTTATTTTATCTGAAGAAAATAGTGTAAGAAGATTACGATTTTTGTCATACTTCTATTAATGACAAAAATTCTTTTATATGAAAGCAATGCGATTTGTTTCGAGCAGCCGCTTTTCGACCGCAGCTGCATATAAATCGCGTCATTGTCGGTACTTGAATATTTTCATCCCGGAAATGTGCCGTGCCGATCGAAAGGATTTTCTCCCGTGGTCTTCAACGGCTCGGTTTAATTTTAGTTTCCATGAATTGTTCCGGCTATGAAGTCAGGTGATACGTGACATACAAGCGTTTTTTGCAACTGACGCACGTAGAAAATTGTATTGACTGTATTCCGCGCATCCATTTCGAGCATTTTTTTGCCAGCTCTCTCTCTCCCCCCTCCCTCCTTTCTCTCTCTCTCTCTCTCTCTCTCTCTCTCTCTCTCTCTCTCTCTCTCTCTCTCTCTCTACCGGACCATCATTCTAAATTTTGTCGAAGTATGCAGAAAAATGTATCACAAAGCTACACATAAAAGTTAATTGTCTCTTTCACTGTGTATGTAACATTTATTGATAGAAATTGTTACGTATTACAAATACGGAACTTTTGCACGCGAAATTGATCTTATCCGACTGTTGAAAAATTTATATCGTTCTTAATATGACTTATTTAAATTTATATATTAACATTTATGTAACTTTTAAGAAGATTATTACAGTTTAATCGCAAAGTTGATATAAACCGAAAACATAAATGTTTCTTTCCGACAAGTTTACATTCTATTTTTTTTCTATCTTTCATTTCTATTCTTTTAATTAATAGGTTTTAATTTTCTTACAAAAATTGGAGGCTCTTCAAATAAAACGTTTTATTAAATTCTAAGAGAGATGCTTTATTCTTCTGATTATTTTATTGAAAAACCGTCATGACGACATTCTTGTTAGATAGACATCGAGATTAATTTTATTTTAGAACATGAAGGATGATTCGAGAGAGTACCGTGAAGGAAGATTTATGAGGAGCAAGCGTTTTCACAACTGAAACACACCACATTGCCTCTTTTTTTTTATTTTCTCCGCACACTCTTTCTCTCCCTTTTTCCCACTGTCTTCTTTATCTAGCAGCGCAAAGAGAAAAGCTCTGCGGCGGGAAACTCCTTTCTAGCTGCAGCTGCATCTCTCGAGTTAATCTCAGTTTTGGATAGGCGAGAATTTTTCCAAGTGTTGAAAGTTTTTTCCTTTCCTATCCCCATCCCTTATCTTTTCCAATAGAGAAAGAGAGGGACAAGAGAAGGTAAAGCGAGTGTAGTATATAATTGTTCGTCACGAAACATATCCGTTTCAATGAAATCAATAGCATAAATAAAATTATAACGATCCGATCTGTGGAACAATTAACATTTGTTTGTTCAATTAAATTAACGAATTTGTTATGATTTTACACAAGATTGTGATGTTATAGTTATACAAAAGCTTGTGTTAAAGCGCTCCGATTTCAACAATTTAATTTCGACTAACAGTTTGGTTGTTAATTGTTTACCGGTTTGATAAAATTCACGAAAATTGCATAAAAAGGAATAACAAACAAAAATAATGGGAAAAAAATAGCAAAAGATTCGTCATATATCGACAATGAGAATGGTCCATTGTCATTATAGCAAGATTTATAGTCACAGGTTTTTTTTTCAAAAAAGAGAAAGCCTTGCCATCTTTAGTTTTTTCCCGATGTAACGGGTGTCGATGCGTCGATTTATAAGGCGCGGACGTTCCCCGCAACTGACGCACAAGGAGCACCATTTGTCTCGGGCTTTATTTTCTTCTACATTCTTCCCCTCCATTTGTCGACTTCTCCCCGTCTCCAGTAACGCGAAAAAAGCTCTTACGATTATAGGTACTTTTTCAATCTGGATCGGAGTTAATTTCACTCCTCGCATGGTAGATCTTTCCACCGCGCCACTCTTTCCCTCCTTTTTTTACGCACTTTTGCGCCGGACAGTGAAATATCCTGACCGAAACAGAAGCCCTAAGTATATATATGTATATATGTGTCTCAACTAAAGGATTTTCTTGAGCTATTCAAATATGAGACTGCAGGGATTAAGCGATATCGCCGCGCACGAAACGTATTTCGAAATAAAATATTTTATTTTTAATATTTTTCTAACGAGACACTTCATCACACTTTTATATTTTTCATACTGTTATTACTGTTATAATAGCACTTCTATATGCAATGATTACTTAGAACTACGTACTTAGGAACATTTAATAGATATTTAATTATCAATTATGACTGTGTCTCTATAATGAAAATATTAAAGTACTAATTTAGTTTTTTATTAAAAAATGTATGAAAAGTACAAACTTATAAAAATCACAATTATTAAAAAATCGTCTATATATTTATAACAAGGCATTAGGACTTTTTAAACGATTCCTTTTCATTTGGATCGTTTTCTTTCAGATAAACAGTTGCTAAGAATTTGTCATTAAACGATTTCAAATATTAGCTTGCTTTCTTGTTTTCTAGATATGTAAAGATTTCGTGCTTTTGCGATCTTTTAAAATTATCAATTCATTTCATAAGATTAAATTTTTTAATTTTAAGGCCATCGCACACAAAATTGCATAGGCTGCATAAGCATAGCACAAGACCGCTAGACCAATGAGCATCCAGCATAAAGTCGTCATATTGATTTACATAAGATGCTCATTGGTCCAGCGGTCTTATGCTATGCTTATGCAGCTTATGCAATTTTGTGTGCGATGGCCTTTACTCTTAATTTCTGTATTATGTAAATTCTATTCATATATTCAGTTGTATTACGTTACTTTCTCCCTTAATTTAAATACTCTACGAATAACAAGATCCCGATGAATGATTTTGTTAGATGCATTAACCTTTACATGCCTACAATGAATGTACTACGCGGATTCTACAACGTGCTTCCGGCAAACGTTATTTATTCGCCAGTGCAGGACTGCGTTTCGACCGTGGGCTGACTCTTCCGTGCAAATTGACAGTTTCGACCGATAGTTCGGAATAGTTGCATCCGTGCGAGACCGCCAAACGAATGCCGGCACTATTGCTGCGTGCTTCTCCAGAAATGCACTTCCGACACGTCCATCCGATTAATCCGACAATTTCAGAATCCGATGGAAATAGTTATCCAAGAGTTAGTAGCTTGAAACTACGCAGAGATATAAAAATAAGAAGGAGAGAGCGTATTTCTCCACCTCTTTAAGGGGCTTCGGGAATATGTGTTGAAATCTGTCTCGAAATCAGAACGATGAAGTCGGTGTCGTTGGCGATGTGGAAGATCAAACGTTACAGCGAATGTCACACCTCGAATAACTGTTCGAGATATTAAAATTCATAACGACAATCACAACTCTGATTGAATACGCGCAAAGAGACATGATTTGCAAAGTGAAATTGTTAGTGATAGTCGAGTGATAAATGTAGTGTAACAACGCGACGAAGGTCCAATTCGCGCTAGTCGACATGTCTTGTTCACATTCACAATTCATTTTATTAATGAACGAACAGGAATGCATATTTATTATGTGTATTCATACGAAATATTAATAAAAAGGCACGAAAATATTTTAATCGAAAGAGACGTGTCTCGTATAAAATTTGCTTTGGACGCTTATTTCCAATTTCGATGCAAACCGGTTTGACTTGTATATCGCCGGTTGCGCTTCATAAAAATACAATTTAATTTGATTGCTATACGGAACACGCACACACATACACACACGGCACACATGTATTTTCCCGGTTTTTTCCCCTCCCCGTAAAACATGGCTACGTTTTTGTGAAATGCGATACTTACAACTCCTCCCGACCTTGCCCGAGGAGAAATAAAAATTTAAAAAACCTATGAAAGTATCTCGCACAGCGCGATCGTAAGCGGCGTGATCGTTAGATCTCCGTATCAATTATCGTGCATTGCCGGGTGCGCTAAGTAAAGTCAACATCCATAAATTTACGCGTGACAAAAAGCGATCGCGCGGACGATTTTGCGGCTGCCGTCCGAATGGACGCTCCGTGCTATTACGAGGGGCTTAATTAGAAACCAGGAACACGGTATCTACCTGCGGAGTAACAAGTGCGCCGTATTTCCGGCGGCGGACTCAATTACACCGGCTTACACCTTTATTTAGTACGTGTAAGTCGTACGCCGACTCGCTTCGAACCGACGCTAATCGTCGGTTTGTTCGAACTAATCTCCCGGTCTAGCGGCGGTTTCATCGATAAACGATCACTTGTATGAAGTGCAGAAAAAAAAACTGTTAAGCGAGTGCATATGAAATGTCACATTCGTGCAAAAGTTGCACGAGTTTCACGGAACGCGTTTTATAAAGTACAACGCCTTTCAGTAGTATATTACACATTTCAGTAATATTCTTTTTTATTACAACATTACGCTTTAATTTTAACAAGATGTTTGTGCTTTTTCAAGTTACAGTAAATTCCTGAAAATAGGGAAATAATTGGGAAATCGGAAAACTAATATTACTTTCTGATTTGAAAAAGACACCATGAATTTTAGAAATTGCACCTTTCGAAATAATGTGAAAAAGTTTAATTTGTAAGATAACTTGCAAGATTTAACATCTAGAATATGAAGATTAAACAAAAGCGCTAAAAACTGACATCATAATAAAAATGAAAAATGAATAATATAGAACGCATATTGTATAAAAGCGCAAAAAATATAAAAATTTTATTAACAAATTACCTAACTGTATGCGATGCATATAATAAAAATATTATAACAAATATTGAATACTATTTAATATTGTACATATGTTATTTTATATAGCAACTTTGTGAAACTCTATTAATAGACAGAATTTGCTGATAATCGCCTGATGAAAGATCGTCAGTGAATTTCCTATGTCACCAGAATACCTTAGCTTACTCTATTTGTCCGGTGCTGTGTTTCCCCGGTGGAACAGATCCGGACCGGGATTCAGAATAATTTGATTTTGCCGTTCGTGCGATTCGGTCGCTGCGTGTGTAATTTACATGTACGCGAACGCATAATCGCACGCGATTAGAATCGAAAGGATGATCGTAGTAAAGCGCGACGGTCGAAGGGTAGTTGCAACGCTCCGCTAGTTGCACCTGTGGAGCGCGGCAACGAAATGCACTGGAGAATGAAATGAGGAAATATCGGACTGTCGTTTGGAAATCCTGCATATACCGTCGGTAAATTTAATTAGACGGATAAAATGGAAATTGCACATCCAGCTTACGAGTAGAGCTTTTGGCAATGCGACATGCTACAGAGTCGCAACGACAAAATGGCCGATCCCGTCGTACTTCTCTTTTACAAATGATGAACCGAAAGCGCATGTGTTTTCTTAAACAGCATTTTTTATATTTTTTTGAAGGATTTAACAGATAGATTTTGATTTTAAAATCAGAGAAAATGAAAAGATCACAAAGAGCTTTATTTATTTTGAAGATAATTATTGATTTTGGTCTATCAGATTGTATAATTAATTATTAAAGCCAGTGTCTCTTTATTGAAAATTAAAGTGAATCGTTTTTTATTCGATATCATTTATCAATTTGCAAATTTGTCAATACCAGGGAATAATATTGAATAAAAATACGCGTAGTTTAATATTATATATACTGGATAACAGCCTGCAGAAAGAAAACAAGATATTTTTGTCGGAAGTTGCAATACAGATTCAAAGCTATTTTGTCTTTTTCCATTCAATACAATATATTTTAATAAAATTCATTTTTATTAGTCGATAACGCATATTGAAACATATTGCAATTGATTTATTAACACCATTCTTAAATAAAGTTTTACATAATAAAAAAAATAATCGAGAATAATGTAATTATATTTTCAGATTACATATAGTAATACATTATAACGCTAAAATTTCAAATATTTAAGACTTATCTGTTTTTAGCAAGTTTTATTTGAATTTTAAAAAAATATTTTTTGTCTGTTTTATATAGCGTATTTTGTTTTATTTTTGACTTTAAATCTTATATTATATTTGTATATCGGCCAATACATAAACTTTATTTTAAATCATTTTATAAAAACAAACAGCATTACTTACTTTAAAAAAAATCACATGCTTTTTATATTTGTTTTAAATACACAGATTAAAAAATATTTTAAATTAATCTATTATATTTTAAAAACGTCACAAGTATGAAATTGTATTAAAGTGAATATTTTGCTCACATAAAACAATACTACATAAAATTAAAATAATCACATATATGTGATTATCACATTCGAGAGAAATTATTGTTTTACAGTTTTCGGGAGGAAATAGTGCAAAAAATTTTTGATATATTTCTCCAAATAAACAGATTTCTCTCGCTTTCTTGAAAATTTAGTTTGCAATATGTGCTACCTTTCGGAAACAAACGATCCAATTGTATTTCACAAATGAAAAATAAAAGAGAAAGATTGAAAAATGTTGCTCGTTGTAATGGCAGAACAGCATTTTCCTGATCGAACAGCGATCACGTTCGTAAAACAACAAGCGGAGAATGCTCCTCCTTTCGTTAGGAGGAGCACAAAACGAGAATGCCGAATCCTCGATAAATATCGAGCCGAATAGCATACCTAATACCACCGCGCGCGTCAGCGAAGTGCGGTATAAACGTTCGTTCCATTAGCGGGACTCTTTTTAATTGGCCGCGATTAGAGCGCTCTCTCCCTTTCTCCCGCGTTTTTGTTTATATCGTCGTTATTCATGCAAACGCGACCGAAAAACCGGATTGTTCGTATTCGGGAAGCGATCATCGGCTTGATGCCCGGTGGTCAATATACGATTTTATGCGAGTATTCTTCGCGCACGTTCGTTAAATTTACGTATATTGTACGCTTATTTATTGTGCATAAAACGTAGTTTTTATAACATCTAAAAGAGAGAGAAGAAAGCCGATGATTTAAAAAAATTCAAAAATTCGTAGTTCGGCAAGCTTCGTGTTATAAAAGTAAATTAGAAATCTAGATAGGCGTTTAAATATACATTTAAACATTCTGTCAAGTATATGAATTGATTATTACACAGTGAATTATTTTCACGCTGCCTTTGATTAATAGGCATGATATTCTATATAGCTCACGTTATTATTTCAAATTAAATGGGGGAATTCTTTACTGCCGTGTGTGAATAAAACCTTTTTGTTACATTCGACGCATGAATAAATTATTGCACAGCTGTATGTAAAATAATAACACGTTTCTCGATTATTGTTATCATTGTCGCGCTATGCCGCTATGTCGTTCCGTGAACAACGCTCACGAATGCAGAATGTTAAATATTTTTCGTCATTATTTCATAGGGAACAATCTCGCGCGCATTCAGCACGCAAAGTCACACAGAGATTTAGACTTTCCGGTCATCGATCTCTGTGTGACATATATATAATATACATGGACATGGATTTATTAAGTGGCTTAGCGTGCATGTCGAGTTCCCGTGAAATTCGTCGCAGATGGTGTTTTCGCGACGGACCTGAGCGATACTAATCGGAGAGTCAACTTTACGTTAATTAAAACCAAAATGTTAAAACATTCGATTTAACATTCTGGGATACCTACGTCTTTAACTTCATTTGTAAAATATCCATCCCCAGTGCATAGTATTTATTTTGATTTACACCTGAAAGGCATTAAAATTCGATTGAATTTTAGAAAGTTTAAGAAAAAAATTATCATTATGTTTTTAAGACATTTTTTATTTTCCAATTAATTATTTATTATGCAATAAGTGATTTTAACTTTGATGACATTATTTTAAAAATATTAATAAGAACTATTTATAATAAAGTAAATGCTTAAGTAATTTTTTAAGTGAAATTTTAATTGTAGATTATAGTCTTATTATAATTTTAAAAAATATCTATATTAAATTTATTTACTAATTTCCGTAATTTTCAAAATATCTCAGTATTTCTGATCCAATCGTCTAACCGACACAGCCTCTAGCAAGGCACCAGCTTTGTTATGGTTGACTGATCTCCAATATCATACATAGTACCACAAACACGCCAGCACGGAAGTTACGCCGCATTTAATTAAACGGCGCCAATAACGCAGACAATTCCAAGCAGAAATTGCCGTGTATAGAAATTTTGCAATCATTTTCTGTACATTTATATCTAGCAACCAGAAAAAATTACAAACTTCTAATAATAGATGCGGAAATATTTTGGAATTGAAGAGAATTCATATTTGAATTTATGTTGTCTCTTATGAAATTCGGAATCAATTTTTTAACAAATTCCTTTTAAAAACAATTTTTTAACATTTTACATTTCTCATTTAATACATCATTTTTATGATGTACGGCTTTCATATACCAATGTCTGATTTGTCTTAATTTTAAAAATCCGATTACGTCAGCGTAGCACATCAAATGTTAAAGATAGCGCAATTTAATTGTAAAGCTGATTTTCCGAGTCGAATAAAAAATTATCAATTTGTTTCTTTTGCGAAGTATCACTTCAACAATGAATTACAATTTATGAGATATTCGATCGCTGTCTAACAACTTTCTATATTTTATGCAATTTATACTTGGTTCCTTCTTAGCCAGAATTTAATAGGGACCTTAATGGGCGAAATTACCATAACTATAATGTTAAAATTGCCATTAAAGTTGAAGGATTTTAGCGATCCAAGCTTGAAAAGTACCAATAAGTAACAGAACAGTGTTATCAAAGCTGTTCACATAGAACTTTATCGCAAAGAAGTTTTCAAATTTAGAATTTTATTACTAATATATATATATAAGCTTAACAAGAGTAAAAGGTCTTAGAATTGCGAGTTACGAAATAAGTTTCCCAAAGAGATATTCTTTTGAAGCTCTTTCATGTTCCCGCTACTGGGTGCACCCTATCTTCTGCGCGCAATAAGAAGTAAAAATTATACAAACATCACATCAGACCGTAATCTAAATTATTTTAAGAGAGAATAATCGCTAATAAGATAATATAATAGTAAATTGATCCCTTCTGTTTTTTTTCCATTTTAACTGTTCTTTGTACTTTTCTCTCTTTGCCTTTTCTTCTATTCAGAGCATGACTGTAACATGCCTTATTTCAAGTAAATGTACTATTTTAAATATATACAACTAGAAAAGTAAATTTGAATCTATTATATTAAATTATAGGTATACAGAGATCGTAGCTGATGTTTATACGTATAGCTAAAATTTTCCTCGACATCTAAAATGCTCCTTTAAAAATTAAATTACTTTTATGATTCACGAATATGTTACTAATAAATACGCTTTTTGTGTGTTTTAGGTAAGTCTGCTGTGAAAATCTATTCCTCAGAGTCGTAATTCTCGGTGGTTATCCCGTAAGTGAAATTATAATTTCTTTAATAAACGTCGCGAAGACACGAAACGAGAATGGCTGCGTGTGCGAAATACAATTCGGGGCACGTAAGAGGAAACACATCAAAGTACAATCTCGATCGTTTCGCGGCGAGATCGAGACTTTGAATTTCGACGACGTGACTGTGCGGAATTTCAAAATGTAACTATTAAGTAAATAAACCTGCAACGAGGTTTCCGTCGTTTAAGTTGTGAGCAAAAGAAAAATAAGGATACTTACGAACAACACGCGTATCTTACAACACACATATATAAAGAATGCGATAAATCGTCGGAATGCGTCCCGAAATCACGTTTATAGCTGCGTTTCACGGAATTCGAATTAACTATTAGAATGATCAATCGCAACCGCCGATCGTAAACGTCGTAGAGTTAATTGGAAGTTTCTCTCGGTATAAACCTCGTGAAGATTAACGAACAGAAAACTCCGAAATTCGAATCACGTAAAAATGGAGTACTTTCTCAGCAGTCGACTAGCAATTTTCGAAACGATGCTATTACGGGCTTTCGAAATTAAACCGTTTACCATGCTAATTAGACTTCGTCGTCGTACGTATCAAGCGCATTTCCTTACAAGTGAAATATTCTAATAAAAGCTTTACGATCGAGGCAAATCGTGAACCATTTCGTGAACTTTAACGTTAAGCTATGTAGAATCTACAAATTTAATAGTTTCTTCTACAGCTATGACTAATACAAAAAATTGACCTATCTAATGGATTAAATTTATTAATAATTTAAAATAAATAACTTTAAATCTTCGGTACTTTTATATGTGTAGGTATTTGAATACATATTAATTAAGAGCTACCTTAATTACAATTTCAGATCAAAATAAATGCATTTGTTAAATGTATTGTGAAATGAATGGTCGCTACACTTCTCATTTCTGCAGCTGTAATTTTTAATATTAAATGGTTAACTAAGCTTAAGGATTATCCTTTATCCTTAGGAAAAGAAATATGTAAATTTCCGAAGAAACGAGCTTCTGCCGAGCGTGTACAGTTTTTCTTGGAAAACTCATATAATCGTAACGTCGCCGCGCAATATGGTAGGAGGGAAAAAATGGAGGTTCTAGATAAATGTTACTCTAGGTGCCCGAGTGCGCTATTAAAGCTCGCGACGAACGAACGCGATTAAAACGCGATTTTTCCTTGGTGTTCGCCTAAGTTATTCCAACTCTGTATTCGTCGTGTCGAGCCTTCCGACGCGTTTTGATATTCTGACGGTGATACAGTCCGTTCTAGTTGTGTGATTTATGGCCGCCCGGTTCCTTAATTTACGTCCCTTCGCGATAAGCAAACATCGCCCATTGGCCGAATCGGCGTATATCCACGTGCACACGCACGCGTGACACAACTGGAGATAAAAAATCCCCTCCGATTTCTCCGGGATCTTGCCTCCCCGTATCTTCCAAAAGCTTGACATGTCTCGAGCAAAAATGTAGCATAATGTTGAGTTGTGGTTGCGTGATTTGAGAATAAGCAATTGCGTGATAACGGGAAATTCGAATGTCATTCAAATAAAAGATCTAGACCTTGATATGGCTATAATGTAAACGATCTTTTTAAAATTATCTCTTGCCCCTGAAAAAAGCTTTTCAGACGTCAAATTCCGGAGATACAAACGGAAAATATACTTTCTATTTAATTTCAAATGAAATATTTATAATAAAATAATTTAAAAATTAGACAGTAAGATACTTAATATTGAACATTTGAATATAATTTTTCTCGGCGTTACGGTCGAGAAAAAAATCGTGGAGTTTTAAGTTAATACAAAAATCCATAGAGGAAACATAATTTATTATGTCTATTTTGGGAATCTGTATAATATAAATCACAATCTTATAATTCTAATTAACAAGTGCGATAGCTGTGGCACGTGCGGACACATTCGGATTTCCAGTGACTCGAGAAGAACCAACAACGCAAGTCAGTTTCATCGGGCAATGCGACAAGCTCTATAATTCATCGCGATATACGATACTCGCTTCTCGAACGTAGCACGCGCTACAAGCCAACGACGAATGATAAGGACGCATAATTAATCGCCATCGCGTAAAATCCGCGTTGCACGCGAGGCATATTGAAATTAGGGGAATTAACGAGAATTAACGCTGGCCTGACGACGACGTTATAGCGGGTGGCCTGCACGCGCGTGGCTCATTAAAAAAAAAAAAAAAATCCCAAAGTGCATCAAGCCGACGGATAATTGCCAGCCATTATCGTAAGCGCGAAACGTGAATAAATTAGACGCCTTCGGCGACTCATCGGGGCCGCTCGATAAGTGAGGCTGCATAGCAGTGCACTCGGCTCGGCGTTGCGAGCTGAAGAGTGTGAGTCGACAAAAATCTAAGCGACGTTGCTCGATCCGTAAACGGATTATTTAAAAGTTAAGTGTTCACGATCTAACACCTTGACCGATTCGTGATAAATCGATTCAAGATGACTTAGAGAATTGCAAATAACTTCTCTTCGAACTTAACGATAAGAATTAAAATATCAACCGACTTCTCAAGCAGCTTATTACAACGTCACGTACTTAGCATCTTGTAGAATTTCTGTCAGACTTGGAGAAGGATCGATTATTAATTCGGAGTGACTTCTCCCCTCTACAAGCTCCCAGAACTAGTAAATATAACAATTATCATAGTATTAGGTCGTAATTAATTCTAAAATTATGAAGGAATGTATTGTAAAAATTGAAAATTAATCGCTTAAAACAGTTAATTTCGAGTTTAAAAATGTATACATAGTTATAATAAATAACTGTTAATAAATAAACAATAAATAACGTTAGAAGTTTATACGGTTGAAGAGATAGATCTTTTCACGAGAACGTGAAATGTACAATTAAAAATTCTCAAGCCGCGGTAGATGTATAATTGGTCGTTGAATTCGAAAAAGGTTGTTATCGTTGGCGCTCGTCGTTGTCGACCATTTTGCGATGAGAGATTTACCGCTTTTGCACAACGATTGCATTCAACGAGAGCGTGTTGTATTCAGATCGCGCGCGCGGCAGCTCCGAGGAATAAATTGAGGAAGTTCCCCTATCACATATACCGCATTTTGAAATACCGCGCTTATCGCGTACGCGTGTTTCTGAAGATCTTTTTGCGTTTGTCTCGATATATGCGCCAACGTCCGTTTAACGCTCCACATTTTGGCGGAAATAATTTCTGCATTCGACGATCTCTCTTCCCTCGCCTGCGCGGAAATGTGGCATCGAAAGCGCGGCGAACAATACGCGGTCGAAGGGATCCTTTTTTTTTATTGCACTCGTAGATAGTTTGAAACGAAATTTTCACATCGACACATTTACGTCAGTATTGATTGTTGAGAATTACGTAAAAATTATTTATATCCGCAAAATTCTTTTGCTAGTTAATATAAATGTGCGATTTTTCATTAATTTTTCATTAATTTTACTATAAAAATTATATGAGTTAATTTCTCATATTTGTCAAACATCAAATATGTGAGAACTCATGAAATATATAAAATCAGAAATGTCAAAAATTTGTTATATAATTTAATTTTTAATTTACATTTTTACATTTAATATAATACGATTAAAGAAAAGCACTAAGAGGGCAATAAATTCTTTTATGAATCATTTTTTTTATTAAAATAAAAATTCTTTAGTTTAGGTATTTATTGAACGATTTCGCGCGAATCGTTAAATGTGCTTAAAAATGCGAACTTTCATAGGCAAGAATCTCCTCGTGAGATCTTTACACGATCATTGTTGCACGTACGGTTAATTAATTGCCACGTTGAAATTTTTAGGGGCAATCGAAATCTCTGCGTTACCGGAAACACCGTGCATACGAGTCGTATCAGTAGTTTCGTGTGCGTTTAATAGCGAATGCAGTCGCAATGTACTCCAATGCGAACTAAATTGAGAAACTTCTTGCATTAGGTATAACACAGCCGTGTACGAGAATCTTGGTGTTTGAGGGAGAGATCGAGCCGTGCGCGAGTGTCTCGCAATCATAATCGATTCGAGCGTTACCATATATACCAGCCACCGCAGTCGAGTGGATGCAATCAAGGATCTATAGGTTAAACGAAATCAGGACTTTCCGAGAATCGAAGGCTCTAGTTCAAACGTAATACTCGGTTTCGAGAGGATAACCGATAAGTAGAGTAATCGAGAAATACATAAGTGGGAACGTATAGAATATTGGATGCACTAAGGAATAAAAGTTCTTTTGAGAACATTGATTTTATACATCCATATTAGGTCGTGATTTTTACACGATAATTGACGACACTTGTCTGTCTCTATGCCGAAGTGTTACGTTACCTCATTTCGTATTGGATTGTTAATTAATAGTTCAACGATATCATACCGTCACAATCATACCTCATGTAATCGTAATTATTAATTATCTCTACCGTTTACTGCGACGAATTATTAAGCGACATTAATAACGGAATTCACGCGCGATTGCACACAGGTTACGCGCAGATGATTTTTTAATTATTAGTCGCTATAAATTATTTATACATCGGTAACGAAAAACATGCTTTAAAAAAAATACGCGTTTCGGCATGATAATATTTTCAGGCCAGTCTCATGCGTTTCCGCGTTAGTTCGCTGTGAATACTTTCATGCTTTTATTAATCAATGTTAATGGCGGAATTCACGTACGATTTGTGCACGCATGTTACGCTCAAATAATTTCTCGTTCATCAGGTGTTATAAATTATCTATGCATTGGAAATAGTATGCTTTAAAAACGAAATGTGCGCCTCGGAATGATAATATTTTTATGTTGTTCTCTATTTATTCGAGTGTTATCGAATAATAAATGTTATACGAATAATTCTTTTTGAAAAGACACTGGTAAATATTAAAAGATCAAATTTAAATCAATCTTTCCTTGAGTAAAAATAAATAACATTTTTTTTTATTTTTATCATGTCAAAATTATTATTTAATACAAAACATGTTAAAATGTTATTTAAGCGTATTGTTTTAGTTAATTTTTCTATTTTATTGAGTAGCAGCAGTAACGATCTAGAATAGTTAAAAATAACTCAAATTGGGTATAATTTGACACGAAGAATTTAACAGTAAATTGTCACTGAAAAAAAAGCAAATTTTAATAAACACCGCGTATTAATTACGGGCTACTTGCTTCGTGATTATTGTTACCTTTCAACCTTAAACGCGCGCGAGATGATGCCCGAGATGATGCACGCGATGCGAGTTCGAACGTTAATTATTAGCGTCGCGTCGAGAACGACGGCGGACGTGACGTACGCACGTCGCGGACAACGTCGACATCGACGGGACGACGGATTCCGAGGGGTGCCATTAAGGCTTCAGGGCTCAGTGAAAATGATGGTTGACCGTATAAATTACACCTTCGATTTTCGTAACGCCAGCCGGCTGAATTCACGAGGACGACCATAAATTTCCTACGTTAGAACGCGCGCGGTTTCGCAGCGGGGCCAAGGGGGGTAAGAGCCGCCGCACCGGTGCGGTGGTCGCAGTTTGCCCCGTAATTTGTAATCGTCGAATTCTACGATCCGCCGTGTGCCATCTTGCGGAACCCACCAATCTGTGACCTTCTTCTTGACATTAATTTAAAACCTTGTCGTCGCCAATTTCGATCGAAAAAGCTCCCGGTATTATTAACAAGCTGGCACGAAATGGTCAAGCGGCGATTAATAACGTTGGCGAATTTCTCCGTTAAGATTCACTACGGAAATTCATTAAACATTGTTTATCATTATGCGACTAATTAAATTACCCAAGAGAGTTGTTATTTATGCATAAAATAAATCGCGGCTGTAATTTTTATCAATTAAACTTTGAAGTTAATTTAATTTTTTTAATTGCGATAAAGAGAGAATAATCATGATTAATTTACTTTTGTCCTTTATTTTTAAAAATGGCTTATACTTTTAATTATATTATTATTTAAATTACGTGATGATTCAACACGTAATTCTCGGATGTATTACAGAATTGCACACGAAACGATAAACAAACAATTATTATCGTAATTGTTGATAAAACGAAAAAACTCACGCGGAATAAACCACTTTGTTGCAAACGGCAGCAGTTGCTTTAATAAAGGTTTAATAAAGATGAGCTTATGAAAATTTATGGCGCGCGATCCTATTGGCCACGGTAATTTAAATGTGACGATTTGTTTTATTCATGAGCGATCGTTTAAAATACTTCTGACGTACGGTGCTCGGTTAAATAAGAAGCAGAATATTTCATGCCGCTGCGGGCTGCGCGGCATAAATTGAAAATTAACGAAGAAACGTAAGAGCCATAGAGAAAGCAAATTCATGAAACAGGTCATTCACTATGAGAATTATACCGAAACATCTCGCAGATCTGCGTTTGTGAACCTTTCAGATTATATATATACATATATATATATATATATAATATTGATACATATATTGATGTTTACACACACACAGATATATCAATGATTTAAAAAGAATTAATAACATATATGTATATAAAATCCAAAAAACATATGTGTAGGTATGTTTTGAATTTTACATACATATATTGCAAATTTTTTTACATAACAATACGATACACTACAAAATAACATCAGAAATTTTGAAGTTGAATAGATTTACACAATACATAAAATAAATTCAGACAAATTTTATTTATTTATTTTATTTATTATTAATAAAGAAAAGTACAACATTGTCAATGTGATAAAAACTTATAAAATTTAATAAGGTCAAAATATATTCTTTATTTATTTTTTTAAAAGGTTAGAGAAGAAAACTTCAGACAAGCACAATTAAATAGTAATGAGAAATCTTATTTTATTGCATAATAAAATAGTCATATAAAACTATTACAACTGTAATAATAATATGTAATTTAATATTATAAATATTTTTGCAAATGAAAATTGTATTCTCGTCGCAGAGTATGATAAATTATTCAAAATCTTGAGTTTTAATAATAAATTATTAGAGATCAAATCGTAAAATCACTGTCGCTACTAAATACTGATAAACGGACCCCTGACAAACGTTAATCGCGTTTGCTTAATATGTTGTTTCATGGTATTCACTTAATTATGCAATTGAAAACGACCTTTCGACGAGGTACATCGAGCCTCTCGTAATGGAAACAATTTTAATTAAACGCCACCTGTGTGTGTGTGTGTGTGTGTGTGTGTGTGTGTGTATTTTATTCAATGTGCACGTATCTTGCAGTTACGATTTTTTAGTAGCCGCCATTGCGGCAACGCGTAGAAAAGCGCTTACACACGCTCGTTACGATTTGACGTTATCAGTTCAACGATAATGCCTGGTTATTCCGCCTTTTAATTGGGTCATCAAGACCAAGTGTTTCCCGCGGGAGAAACGTGGAAATCCATTAACGCAACGCCAATGAAATTTTCGCACTTCCTCTTTGCAACGATAGAGACCTTGTATTATTCTCATCGGTGATTCGTCATATTCAATTTCGTTTATAGAACAATTCAGAGGCATTAATCACTCGTCCTGTTTTTTCTTAATAAACATTAGAATCTTCTTCCTTATTTCCCAATAGATTAAAGAAATATTCTTTATTAATTATATATTTATATCGTTACGTAATTGACATACTCAACCACGTGTGCATATGTATATATTCAAAGATGGAGAGATAAATTTTTGAAACAGCTGAAAACACTTTTAAATATATTCACTACTTAAGTATATTAAATTTCTATTACATTAATACTTTTATTGTACCGTTATTAATAAATATTCCATAAAAATTGGAATTTAAAACAAATACATTATTTAATATATTGTGATTCGTAAAATAAATATCATTTATAAGCCAAATATGAATTTATAACTTTCATATAAACCAATTACATGTTCATCGATGTATTTATTTTTATAAATATACATAGGAGACTTTTTATTTACATGGCTTTACTGCAATTTATAAAAACATTACTTCTATTTGGGGTTTAACAGATTTATAGTATTTCTATTCCCATTTTTCTCAAAATTTTATTCATATGATTCACTATGTTAAATTATTAACGCTTGAACATAAATATATATTTAGGCAATTAATATATATTTATGTCTATTATTTAAATATACTTTCTCTCTCTATCATAATTTCAAGCTTTGACTTTGTACACTTTTTCGAAAAGCCGATTCTTGAAACAGATTTTGTTAACTTAATCTTTAAAAAAAAGTAAACTATTTAGATAAACTACTTAAATAAACTAGAAACATGCACGGCTTTTCGCTGCCTCGTCACCACCGTGATATGTGATCTCTATCCCGGTCAAATATCCGGTAAGTTTCCGCATTGGGAACGAAAGAAACAGATTCCGATCCACCTAATGAAAGTCCGTGCGCTAAAAGTACGAAAGAGCGAAAGGGAAGCGATCGTCATCAAAGTGCCCGGAGATTCTCGACCGGAGAGAGTATCTTTCTCTCTATTTCCTGAACGGCATGTACAGTCCCTTTCACAAAAGATAGAAAGCATCTCCTTTGACAGACGTAATTACGTTTGCAGCCGAAACGAGTACGATCGATTACCGAAGGGAGGGTATTATGCGCTCCGCCGACCTCGCCGTACGATGGAGTTCAAGCACGTTGACGTGCATTTAAGCCGCGCATTTCGTCGCGCGTGTCGAGCTTACGATGCATATGTCACATGTCATTACTAGTTAATGGTTATTATTAATTTTCTAAATGGAACGACGTCCCCGCGCGATATAAGGAAAAAATGCTACGTCATTTTTCATTCATCGCGACGATAATACGATAATGTTATATAAAATATTCTGCAAAAATAATGGCCCTTTTAATAATAAATTCCTCTTCAATTTTAATTCATCTTTTTTTCTCACCCTCCTATTTTTGCCATAATAGAACATGAAATGTTCTTTAAATTAGATAATTTTATTTGACAAAATATGCTTTGTTACATTTTATCGCATTTATTTTTTCAGCATATATTTAAACCGAAAATTTTTGCAAAATTCAGTTTTAATAGTGTAAAGCGAAATTAATTAGTGAATTTTCTAAATCTTTAACTTGTAAATGTTTTCCATTACATTATACATTTTTTTATTATCATTCTCAGAATCTCGGGAAAGATGGTAATCCGTTGGAAATTCTGCAAAATATGATGAATGGGGCAGAATTTCCCAATCTAACTTTGCAATCGTCTGTCGTATGATCCATAGGTCTTTCATTATCCTGAAATAACAAAAAGCCCTTTCGATTGATGAGAAAGGTTGCTTCCGGAGTTTTTTGTAAATTCGTTATAACATGAAATAATAAATCATTGCCGTGATAGCTTGGCTTACGTTTAATAGCTTAAGATAAATTATTATTTTTTCACTGTTTGAAACACAATAAAAAGAATTTTCTTGGGTTTGAAATTAGATTAAAATATTATTCAGATCTTATAAAAAGTAACTAAAAATAATGGTGCTCAATTAAATTTTGATGGAAAAAAGACATTTCTTCTTGATTAATATTGTTATTAATTTTAGTTGCATTACGTACGTAACAATACCATTAGTTTCTGTATTTTAATATAAAATGATATATTTATATTATTTAATATGATGTTTAATCTAATATGATGTTTTCTCTGCGCAATAGAATATTTTGAGACATTGAAGAAAATTACGAAATGTAATACTAACATTTCCAAGTAGTTTTATTGAGTACAATTCCGCGCAAGGTGTAATTTCGTGTAAAAGGGCCCGACTGAAATAAACACCATGTGAGGGTATAGCAAAGGAAAGTCAGAAGTTAGAAGATAAGATGTGAGAACGAGCGATGTGTATGTGCGGAGGAAGGTGTGGAGTATATGTAAGGCGAGAAGGGGATCGTTTGAACATCTGGCAAGGTACCTATGAAAAGGACGTGTGCAGAGAGTGCGAGGGAAGAAAAATAAAAATAGCAGAGTTAGTAGATTAAGGGTGGGGATAATAAAGGCGAGATAGACTGAATGAGGGAAGGGCGAGCACGAGATGAGTAAAAAGCGAAATTGCGAGCATCGAGAGGGGACTGGTGGGATAAGTATAATGAGAAAAATTGCCGAACCTGTCCAGGCCGTGAGCAATGGCCGTAAAGTAAAAACGCTCGTAACTTCTAACCAGAATGCTCGATTATCTCTATCCGTTATTCGACTGATGAAATTAATGTTTAAAGTGCATTAGCAACGGATGTTTCGTCTCGAGTTCCGAGATAACTCATCTTCAAAAGTCTTAACGACAGTGACAAATGCTACGGTAAACAGAATTTCTATCTAAAGAACACAGCTAATTCGATCGCACAAGGATGTCCGGTTTTCTGCATTATTTTTTTAACGTACTATTTTTTTACAAAGAAAATTATCGATACGCCCATTGTCGCGCATCGTAACTGGTGATTGAAAATGAAAAAAGTTTTTCTGCATACAAGCTTGAGAAGAATAGATGATGAAACTATATTTTTCTTATTCATTTCAAATGAATTTCACTTTAACAAAACTTCAATTTAAAGTTTAGCTTTAAAGATATAATTATAAGATGAAAATCAAGCTAAATTATAATTCTTTCTATTTTTAATATCTATTTAATAGTCTTACAGAGAAAAAATTGAGATGAGATTGATAAAAAAATCTGCTACTAAAAATAATGCAGTATATACATCTTGTATAATATTGATAAAGTAGTATATTCTTCTTTTTATCTTATGTATTCTATTCTTATACATACTCTCAGAAGAATATGTTACAACTATCGATAAATTAACCATATTAATTACCAAATGTCAACAAAATCTGAAACAATATTTAGCTACATGCTACATGTGATGTTTCAATGAAACTTTAGTGGAACTCTATTTTCCGTGCGTATCAATGATAATATCAATATTATTAAATTCAAAAGGTATATAATAACGTGACAGCCTCAGAAAATCGTTCAAGTACGCGTCGGAGAGAACTGTTCCATATTTTCTATATTAACAAAGGGTAGAAATTTGTACCTCACGTTCGACGCATACCATCCGATTTGTCCGACTAATTATCAAACGAATATTAAGTAGCATAATTCACCCGCTAATTCTCACTGCAATTATACAATTATATCTGATTCAACGCAGATTTACGCAGGCCAGGCGGAGCCCGTTCACTGGAATAGTTTCGAAAACCCGATTTCGCGGTTTGCCGCTCCGAAATTCGCGTTAAACTGACACGTCGGATCATCGGAAGTAACACGGGGAGTTCTCGCCGGTTTTTCCACGTTTTTGCGGTAACGTGATCGTTGTATTGAACGATCTGTCCGCACCGGTCACGTTTGATCTGTTAATGTAATAACGTGAGACCAAAACCGCATTCGCTTCGATATCGATTGTATTAGAATGATATAATGATAAAGCTTTGTATACTATCTCTATACGTCATTAATGTAATTAAGCTCGTTCTTAAATTTTTATTGCGTTCAGAACCGCATTATGTTCTTGGGGAAATTATACATTTTGCTCGGCGTATAACATAACAGTATTATTACGTCCTATAATAACCTAATATCAAATGTAATATCAAATTACAATTCATCAGTTATACTGTAAAATGAAAGCATGCAATTGTGATTGCGGTGTATAATGCGGGATATTTGATCTCCTAATTAGGAATAGAATTTGCTTCGTAACAATTTGTCTTCGTAGCATCTTTTTATCTGCGGTTAAAAAATTTTGAAATTCGAGTATCGCGAAATCTGAGATAAGAGGCCACGGTCGATGTTCAAATGCGAGCTCCTATCAGGAAAAACATCCACGTGAGCGCATCGTTACAAGCGCGACGGTATTATTACGATTCTTCACGTGCAGCTATTGGTCGTTGTTGTGCTCTACGCTTGGCAATCGCTCTTTTTTTTCCTCCTTCTCTTTCCGGCAATACGAGGAGAGACGAGCTGAAATTGGATCAGATAGGGGGAGGGGGTGGAGCAAGAGAATCCCGGGGAGATGGACCAGAGAAAGCGTCTCGAGGGCCTATCGACTCTCTTTTATTTCTACTCGAGTCTACTCGATGGCCGTCCCGTTGGTGGGCACGTTGCCGTATATAAGTGGTTTAAGTAGACGATCGCGCCAACAGGTCGTCGTGTGGCCGAGCTTTTCACTGAGCTCGGCAACAAAGTCCGAGCTACATTGGATGGCCGATAGTTCGCTCCGCTAGGTTAATCATTTTCGTGATAGGAGTATGGAAACCAAGCCAGCTGCACCTGGACTCCATGAAAAGAGGATTAAACCTTTACCGTTATGGGATACAATCAAATTCGAGTAACAAGAATGCTTCGTTGAGTACCGATGGAAACATGTGATCTTGAATTTGTCACTTTTGCACTTTGCGTTTTTTTTTCTACATTATTACTAAAAATCACAGCCTTTATTTACATTGGAATTAATCCCGTCAAGCGTGTACAATACGGCCGCACTCGACCAAATCAGTTCGATTACGAATGCATTTCTTATTAGCGCTTCCTCTAGTGAGAAATTGCTATACATTGTATATCGACGATCTCAAAGTGGCCAGGCATACAAATTCGTGGTCGCGCGGACATAATTGCGGCGAATGAACTAACCAGCAAATTAGTCGACTGACAAGCGGCGGGTAATAGATGCACGAGGAAACCGAAACCGGATGATTCATGCCTGATTGGACAGTGCGAGACGCTTCGTTGCATGGCTGCAACAATAGACTGCATAATTCTGTCAAATGAGATGCACTATGGCTGAATGGATCTGATGCTCTCATTTTGACAAAGTGTGCGTCATCCCGCTGCCGGTGTTCTTGGCAAGGTACAAGCGATCGATCGTCAGGTCATTTGATACTGACAGAGTATCCCGGTCTATCAATACTAAATAAAATTCGAAAAAATAATCTGTTTGCTATCGCAACATTTAATCCACAAGTAAATGCAGTCTCAATTGTGCACAATTGAAACATGAAAAATAATACAGTTGGAGAGATTGGCGAGAGTTTTTTTTCTCTTTCGGTATACATGTCGGTATACATCCCGAATGTTACGTGAAATCTTTAATAAGTTTTAACGATGCCAAATATTTTCGGAAATTACTCGTATAGTAGTAAAATTATGAAAATGTGCCAATTCTCTTTCTCTCGTACGTTAATGATATTCGCAACGGCATCCTCACGAAACGCGCAAAAATTTATCAACGTGGAATTACTTTGTGACGGACGGAAAATCCAGCGCGGAAGGCGTGCCGCTCCGGCGAGCCGGAGCAAAAACAACGGGATAGTCCGGATAGAACGCGGGCGAGTGCGGAAACTGCGGACCGCGAAGAATGCCGAGAAATCGAAGAAACCGGGAAACCGTGGAGAATGGTTGGAGGATGGCTGGAACGGCGTGAGAGGATAAGCGGCGTGCTACGAGAAGTTATTCTGGAGGGTAGTTAGGTATGTATAAAACGCCGTCTCTCTTGGGAAGACCAGCCCGCTTTAAGCACCATCCACAACGGCTTATAGCCCGTTCTGTGCTCTGCATGTTTACGGGAAACATCGGACTGATGTAACTCGTTCGCGCGAGTATTATATTCTAGAGCGTATTGCGCTCTTAAACAGTTTAGAGAACGTTGTGCCTTCGCATAGTCGATATATTCCGTAGGATGTGAATTAAAAAAGCATAGTACTAAAATTTCGCAAGCCCACTAGACAAAAGAACATTGATTATTTTCTGGCGGAAAATAAGCACTGACATTCTTTTATTTTATTTCTTCGATTTTGTTGGGTATCAAATTGATATAACTCGATTAATTACCCACGATAAAAGATTTATTATATTGAGACTTGTGGGATACAGAAAAGAATCGAATATATCTGGAAGAACTTAAACGCAACGCTTTATAAAGATAGTCAATCAGATGGATCGATAATGTACTGCCCTCTGGTAGGAGCACGCAATCGGAAGTAACCAAAATAATGGGATAGGTTTGTTCAAAGTAAATCCCTACAGATTTGGAGTTTAAAAGATAATATACATTAAAAAAATTTTTTTCTCAAAGAGTATGTTTTTGATAATATCTTTCAGAATAGGAAATGTCTAATTTTGATATTATCATTTTATTACCGTTTTTATAACTTAGTGTTCGTATACATATACTAACATACAAAAATATAAAGTAAAATGTAAATTAATATTTTTATAATATATATTTAGAATGCATTCTGCGCTCGCGTATATGTAACCGAATGTAAAATTCATATATTATGTTCTTTGAGGGAATTCACCTTTAGCTCTGTACGCTATGTAAAAGTGATATAAAGTTATTAATACGTCGCATACCGTATACGAATTAGAATTAAGTTTGCGAAGACCCAACTGAAGATTGCAAACTCGACGATGCCAATGGTTATATAGTAAACACGGTATTTAATATTATTATACTTCCGTTTAAAGGAAGGGTCAACGCTTCGTTATCTTTAATGTAGTCAATGTAATCAAATGTCATAACAGAAATTTCAATATTTGTTTCGCTGGAACACGTTGAAATCATTAATGTAATTACGCAGAAAAGTTTACCCTACGCCAAAGAGGATGGGGGACTTTAATCCCTTTCATTTTTCTTGCGCACGCATCTTCATTTTCCAGAATTCTTTGTACCCGCACCGTTTCCTATTTCCTTCTGTCCCGGTCTCTGTATCTATCTCCATAGTCGGTATTTCTTGCTACAGCTTCTTTTTATGTTTTTTATACTCTCGAAACCAGCCGTTTCGTTAGATCTTCGTTATATCTCCGTTCTCTTTGCATTTTTTTAAAAAATTTTTTCTTCTCTTCTTTTTTTCGTACGTCGTATACATTTCTATCATAATTACTTGTTACTTTGTAATGCATTACGTAAATCATCTCTGTGATAACTAGACTAAAGCCAAGAGATATCCAAACCGACATGTTATAGAGCGCTATATAAAAATTCATACATATATTTTTAAATTCGTAATTCTATATACATGCAATTTTTTTAATGTCTAAATCTAACTTGCATATCTCTGAAGTCGCAGGCACATACATCTCGTTTTGATTATCTTTCTAGTGTGACGAAATACTTATCTTTTATGTGTAAGAATATTTTAATATGTTGCTACGTAAAATGTGACTGAGGAAAGAGGAAACATATTGAAGAACATTAAATTCAATGTGATTGAACATGTCGCCCCAAGAAGTATTCTTTCATCATCATTTAAGAACGCTTTCAGTTAGTATCATTATTTATCTCATTTACTGCAAATAGTCGATAAATTACTCTGGTGAATATCAGCCTGAAGGTAATACACATTATAAATTGTCCAATTATCGCTCCTCGGCATTATCTCAACGTCGATTTAAATTATGAATTGGTACCGCTGGCGGTTTCTATAGCATTAGGTCGAAGATGCATTATACAGGACGGAATAAAAAAATAACGCCGTAACTGTCGTTAATTGCACATTAATTAACGTTTATTCGCGTTGCAGGCCGAAAGGGGAAACCGTGAGCTTTGCGAGCCGTAGCTTATCCACTGTTACGAGATAGTTAAGCCGCACACATATACACATACACGCGTACAATATGCTTGCTCTATGCTCTCGTGTTTACGCAATTATTAATACCCTCATGCTCCGTGATACAAAACGGGAACGACAAAGTACAGGCAGATGCGAAGGGAGGAGCAAGGTACGAAAGCAGATTAGGGCCGCGTGACACGCCGGAAAGAAATTCATCCGCGATTAGCAAGGGTCCGACGTGCGATGGCTCAAGCGATTAAAGAGGTATGACTGGCCGAAACGGCAGAAGCGGCATTCGAGTTGAAGGACATTCGTGGGAAGCGCTGTGGGCTGAATAAGATGTATAGCGTGCGACGATTATCACGTGCGATTTTAAGATAAAGATGCAAGATCAAGGCATAAATAGATCAGGGAGAGAGAATAAAAGCGCGCCGACTCTTCGCTGAAAAGCGCATGTTGCCGGTGTCACACTACCTTATCCCCCTTCGTGATCCACTCACGAATGTCACTAGACACGTGGCTCCTATTGCAGTATATTGTAAGTCTAATCCGAAACTGGGTTAGCCGACAGTATTAATTAACATAAATTTGCCGCGCCACGGCGTGAAAATTCAAGATGCATAATATTACGAAAGCATACGTATAATTTGAATTGATGGCAGTCTGGATGTTCTCTCCTGCGAATAACCGCTGTAACTTGCGTTGCTTCCTTATCTCTAACGTATTCTTTTCGAACTCGAAGCTATGACGTTGGCAATTCATAATTAACATCCCGATAAAATTATTCTGAGATACAAACGTTCTATTCCTTTTTTTTTTTGAAAGTAAAATTATCTCCTTTTTAAAAGTTGCGCATGTCCTGGGGTCTTCGTGCTTTACTCGCGCGGGAAAATGGCTGCCTTATGCTTAATCAAGTACAACGCGATAACGATAAAAGTGTGAATTAGAACGAGTACGGCGTAACAGCGAGAAAGTCCGGGGATTAAAGCGAGCAAAAAGCGGTGGTTTCCCTCGGGAGGAAGTTATGTCGGCGGGTTAGTTAGGCATGCACGTAGCGCAGCGTTCCAGCTGCATACATCGTGCGTTTGCGCCCGAGGGCCAGATAAGCCTCTCGCATGATGCACGTCGCACCTATGCTTTGTGTCTACCAGAAACGACACTAATATCGTACAAAGGAGATGAGAAAAAGAAGAAAGCGCGCCAGCGCCGCCGCCGCCGCCAATGCATCGCGTAAAATGAGACCTTCGCGGAAATAAGTAGCTTGTCAACAGAGAAATATAATAAACGTTGAAAGGCACAATGATGGAAATGAAGTAACGGTAACCGAGAAATTGCAGAATTCTGCGTAATACAATAAACATATAGAGAGCGAGCGTTTCCAGTTTAATTTTCAGCCGCGTAAGTTTGTCTCCGTCCGTCGTCTGTTTGCGATCTGCACAACTTGGAGCTTGAAATAAATTAATGTATAAAACAGGGAAAATAGAGCGTGATAAAAAGAGATGCCTTATTGAGCGAAACATAAATAATGACGCCTAGATATTCGTTTACCTCAGGAATTGCATGTGTCCAACAAAGCAATGTGTCCAACAATTGAGTTATGAACTGTCGGCATAAAGCAAATAAATGATTAATGTGTCGCGCTTTACGTAAAGCTGCTTGAATTCATTCGAACAAATGCTTCCGATATGCGGGACCGGGCGATACGGTGGCAGCCTCGGTTTGTCTGACGGGTACGTTATATATTGCGCTCTATATGTGGTTTTTGACATGAACGAATAATGGCGACTCATCACCATTAACCAAAGATTTTGAATGTGCTATAAATTTAGCGAGCGTAGCGGCTTAGTCGTGCCAATAAATATCCTTCGCTAGCGATGACATCGCCACGAAGTACCGAAGCCTGCATTATGGATGACGTTCATAGCTCACGTGTCATCTGAATCTCGCTTAGACCTCGCAGTGCTTGATGGTCCCGCGGTCGCTTTTGTGCTACGACGTTCGCCGTCATGCTGTCACTGTAGAAAGCGAACGTCGTCGACGTCGTCGTCGTCGTCGTAATGGCGTCACGCTAGCGTGATTACAAATCGTGCGGTATTAATGCGATCGACAGTCACGATCAAAATCGATTCGGCATTCCCAAGAAATGGGATATACCTTCCGCCGAGAAGAAACGTATGTCCCAAGGGATGAAGATACGCGCGTATCGCTGGCCAATAAGAGGCAAAGATTGATATTATGGCATTCAATATCAGGCAGGAACAAATCTTCAGCTTTCTCGCTTCTCTCGGTGTATCGTTTCTGCCGATTCTTCATACGCTTCCTCGGTTACCACCGTTACCACCAACTCGTCTTTTTACGTCGCGTTTTATGAGCTGAATCCGCGCTCGCGATCTCACTCGCTCGCACGCGTATTCTTTTTATTCTCGCTCCTTTATACGATATTAGTAATGCCCTTCGTAAACACGGAAGCCGTCGTTAAAACAGCCACCCTCTGTGTAAGCGGGCTGAGCTTAACGGGAGTACCCGCGATGCTTAACGGCACACTGCGGGTATCCAAGTACTTTCCGGCGCAACCTGTCTCCCCGTCGGAACTATCTTTCTATTTCTTCTCGCGTTCTGTTTGCCTCCTTTTTACGACTCGCATACACTCACTTATCCTCATGTATTTCCTTCATTTTCTGTTTGTTAAAAACTCAATCGACGACAAGGTTCTTGAACATTATTTAACGGAAATGCGCGCGTTGAAAATTGAGTTATCGATAAATTGTCAAATTGTTTATTTAATTACGTAAATGTAATTCAATTATAAATTATATAGGGGAGAGTTGCCAAATGCGTACCACTTAAGCTATTTTTGGTTATATTTTACATTTGGTACCTTTTGGAA